>BMAO01007818.1:0-22331 GCA_019973975.1 Trichonephila clavata
AATTCTGATTGGCTTCCGGAAATTAGCATTTTCCTCTCCGTGCTTAACTTTTGGAAGTGAGTGAATTAGGGTCCCCCTGCAAACTCCAAGTTTTTGGCCCCAAACCCAAATATGTACTTAGGAAAGCATTGGAACCCTAAGAGTCCCTGGGCCCCTCCCATCCGCAATGTGGGGGTGTACATTACGCCACTAGGCAGCTAAGGTGTCCTTGTAGTCACTCGATCTAGATTCGTTTTTTTAAATCCCGTATTCAATAGCCTTAGAGTTACCTTTGAGTCAACGTTAAGAAACTCTATAAATCTCTCATTATTCCTCCCAAAAACTCTAATGCCTATTTTTTCCATAAAAGTTACATGCTACATCTCTAAAGAGGAGGTTGAATTTAAGTACACTAAAGGGACACAGAACGATTGAATTGACAAAAATCGGTCAAAAAATCAAATGTAATTTTTTTAGCCTAAATTATTTTATTATATAATTTCATACAAACTCAAAAAATTTGAAATCTCTGAGTTTTAAAAACGCAAAATTTTGATAACTTTTACGTTTGTTTTTATTCACATCCCAATGGCAAATCAAAACTTTAAAGTGGCTTATCTTGGAAAGATAAACTAATTAGTTTGTCTTCATTTAAAAGGCTAAGGCTTTTTTTCTATTTTGCGTGATACTTGGAAGTTTTTTCACTTGTTTTTAATAGTACATGGAATAAAATTTGGTATGCATTTTCCAGTCAAAACAATACTTATTTTTTAAAAAAATAATTGATTTTAGAATTTACACATTTTTTTAAGGAATTTTCTATAAGCATTCATGAAAGAAGTATTGTACATATACAATCATGTTATCGCAAAACAATACCAAATTTTGCGATACATAGTTTTATGTACTTGTAAATCAAATTTCATATATGTACATTAATTATTGTAGGAGGAATAGCATTTTAAAATCACTTCATAAGTTTCAAGTTTTTTTCGTTAAAAAATTAAATGGTTAGCTTTTTATAAAATTTTGAGCACAAAATTGGTTTTACATTACTCACACATTAGGCAACCAAAAAAATTATGAAAACCAATTAAATTGAAAAAATTTGTGTAAATGGAACCATGTCCCCTTAACGACATTTCTTTTCAAAAGAGTATCAGTTCTCCAGAGTTATCAATGTACACATTTACATATCCTGCCTTAAAACAACCTATTAAAATGAAAATAATAGATTCAAAAATGACTGGCAACATACTGGTTTTCAATCTTTAAACGAGAATTAAATGTTTTATACGACGTTCAATTAAGCTTCTAATTTTTAATAAATTAAAACTACAAAGCAAATGACTTTACAAAAAAAGTGTATAAATATATTTACTCGAATACTACTTGAAATTTGAAATAATTACATCGAATTTTAGATTTTCAACTTGACATGGATACTTCAATTGTGGAAAAGATTTGAATGCAAAAATTGTTTTTTTTTTAAAATTGTACTTAAAGATAATGAAGTTTTTTTTAAAAAAATTAACTGTTAAAAAAATTGATAACTAATTTTCTATCATCTGAAATGAATGATTTTTAAATAACTGTCAGAACATTGTCGATCTCTTATTATTTTAAATATTGATTACGGCTACATAATACCCTTCAAATTTCAAAAAATACCGAAAAAAAGTTATTTATTTATTTGAATTTTTTTGTGACCCACATCCTTGGGAAGCTTGCCACCAAATTTCACATCTGATGACAAGTTAGTTTTTATGATATTTGAAGTTTTCTGAGCGTAGGTTTTGATTCCGTTCTAAAGCGTTTTTCCAATCTTGAATTGAATTAATTAAAAATATTTTCAAGCACAATAAACTCTTTCAGTGCGAAATGGTTATTAATTTAAATTTTCATTACTAAAATTATTTCTGCTTGATATTGATTTGGCATTTTTGAGTTAATCAATGGTTGCTAAAATTAAGATTAATTTCAAGGCCAAGTTTTGTTTTTAAAAAGTAGATTATAATAACTTATTATAGCTTTATTATTGATTTGTTCCTGTTGAGAAAATGCCATGGTCAAAACATTCCCAGGTTGCTGTGAGAAACACTATTTCGAAGAGATGGAATACTACTGAAAAAGATGTATCTAAAAATCAGTCGTCAGCTGATACTGCAATTAGACTTCCAATTACAAGCATTCTGAGTTCAAGTATTGCAAAAAATATTGAATATTTTCATAATGTACCAAATTACATTATGATAAAAATATTGTAGTAATATATTTTAGTATTTATAAAGCTGCGCGACAAAGATTCAAAATTGCTAAACTGCCCCAATTTAAAACTGTAAAAGTTAAATTTTATGCACAAACCCGGCAAATTTTACTTGAGGTTAGTATCATCATTATTTTGTACATATATAAATGATTTGTCCTTCAAAACTTTTTGTGAAAATATTAGATTAAGATTAGGCTCAATAACCTGTCAACGTAATAAACATAAAACGTCGTGTTATGAGAAAATATATTTTGAGTTTTAAAAAATGTTTTCAGTCATATTTAATTAAAAATGTTAAAATGTCATATTTTAGTTAAAAATGTTAAAAATTTCATATTTAATTAAAGTAGTGTTTTAACGTAGAACTTAAGTTTGAAAAAAGCATTTTAAAAAATTAAAGCGTTACGGACATTTGAGTTTTTGTTTTATGCCTTTGCAAAATTTAAATGCGTTTTTCTCAGATTTTAATTTGAAGAAATAAGTGTTTTCTAATCCCTAAGGCTTTTTTTCTCTTCTAGATAGAATCTTGAAATTTTTGGTATATGCACCAAATTGTGTTCTATAAAGTTAGTATGGATCTAGCTCTGAGATTTCAAGTTATTTTTTAAAAAAATTCTAAAACTAATATTTTAAAAAATTTTGTATTTTTTGCCCGTTTAGCTAGAAAAATAAATGTTAAAAAAAAAAAAAAAAGGAACCGATTTTCAAATCTATACTAACTTTTGTTTGCAATAATCTAAGAAACATAAAAAACTTAAATGACTAGAAAGTTTTTTAAAATTGAGCATTTTATAAAAATTTGAAAAGCTTCAAAAAATTCTTCATTTTTAAAATTGTACAATAATGCCTTGTCAAACTAACTTTTTACTTCAGAATCAATAAATTGTCTGAATATAAAACATAATTTATTTTTCAATTCCTACAATTAGCTCACTCTCTCTCAATATATTTTTCTTGTTCAAATTTTCAATCGTTAATAAAATGTATTTTAAAAAAGCACCCAATTGAGCTGAAATTTTATATACACGATTATTTTGATGACAATACAGTTATTTATTTATAATTAATAAAAATTAATTGATTAAAACTAATTATTCAAATAATTACAAATACAGCCACGTTGGCTTCATTTTTGGCGACTTAGTGACCTTTTTAGCGCATTGCGTTATAACTTGAAAAGGTTTTTTACACACATTTTAAAGCGCTCATTTGAGCTGAAATTTTCTATACACTATTGTTTTGGGTAACAATATGATAGTTTAATTATAATTAATTAAAACTATTGACTGAAATTAAATATTTGAAAATTACAAATACAACTACATTGGTTTAATTTTTAGTGACTTGGGTCAAAACTTTAAAAGATTTTTTTCCCTCACGTTTCAAAGCATTCAGTTGAACTGAAATTTTATATACACGATTGTTTTGGATGACAATGCGATATACTTTAATAATAATAATAAAAATTAATTGCCACTTAATGTTGTGATTCTGTGTATACATATTTATATTAATTGTAACTATTTAATAAAAAGTAACTAAAATATTTTTTTTTTTTTTGCTGATCTAAGTAGGAATTGATTAAAAAATTTTTTTATATTACTTGTTACTGTTGCTGTCAACAATTTTTTTTGTTTTGAAAAAGGGTACTGAGTAGTCTTAAATGTTGAAACAACGTGTGCTGTTTTCCCAGCAGCGTTTCTCATATTGTTAAGAATTGAGTTTCACAGGGAAAGTAGGAAGATCTCGAATAAGATTACGGCAACCCTAGAATATGGGATCAGGGTTCAAGATTGTGGACTTTATAACCATCGGTGACAGATTTGGCGATAAATTAGAGCTCCAAGGAACCTTCGAAAGTCTGTGGAATCGACACTTGGGCAATTTTCCTGAGGCTATATAAGGGAATTTTGAGACAACGGTCGAGTCAGCCGAGTTCAGAATCTGCTTGTGCATTGTCTAGGATAAGACAAAGAGACAATCAGTCGGAGTTCCTGCTGGTGGAGCTATTCTCGAGAGCCGTTGTTTCTAGAGCACTGTAAAACTTGTTTATTGCACGTTTGCTTCTGCATAATTGCAAATAATCTGTTTCATTATTTCTTTGCGAATATGTTACCGTTTAAATATATAATTCAGTTATTTCACAGAATAATAGGTGTATTTCATGAAATAACTAAAGTATGTAATGCAGTGCTTCTCAAAGTTTCAATATTTGCAACACAATATTCAATCATAATTTTCATCGCCTCCCCCCTCCATACAACAACAATGTATTGAATTCAAAAATACACTTTGACACTAAAACTAGAATACGACTTTAATCTTTTAAGGGCCATTGGCGTATATAAACGTCTCACTCAGCCAAAGCGTTAATTGCAACGAACGTATATGTACGTCTTTCTGAAGTACGATATTTTATGTGCACTGTTATCCATAAAATAATCTCAAAGACTTTGGAATTCAATAAAAGGACTTTTACAGTGTTTGTGAAGGATTTACTTACTTCAGAGGATTTGCTTATGTTTATTCCTTTTCTCTTCCCCCTTCTCCCAATACATCACATACGCGGGCATATGTGGAAAATGGGGACGTTGAGGAGTGAGTTATATATAACTTTAATTCAGTAATAGTAGTATTATAAACCGTACAAATTATCAAGATAAGTGTTATTTTTTGTACATAATTTTATATATGACAAGTCCATGTGGTTGTTGGTCATTATTAATGTTGTTCACTTAATTTAGTATTGTAAAATTAACTATAATATACATTGTGCAGTACTGATACATTTATAAGTGTATTATTTCAGTGTAAATGCGTTTTTTATTTATTATGCCGGAATGTGTTTTGTTTGTTTACTTTCAGTAAATTAATAATTTTTTAAAAATAATCCTTTGTTTCCGATTTTTTAATATGCTGTCCCCCCCCTCCTCGTAGATTTATCACGCCCCACAGTTTGAGAAACGCTGATATAATGGAAGAAAAATTTCATACTTCACCTAGTTATTCAATGCTAGTTCTAATGATAGATCGTTAAAGAGTGAAAAATAAACAATTTTAGTTGTTGTTTTTTTTAATTCGTTGATGATAAACAGTTAAAACCTTTCGAAAAATGCATTTTAGTTGCAAATGTTCAGTTGGTAAATAAAATGGAAATTAAATGATATTCTTTATTATTGCTCATTTTAGTTAAATAGAGAGAGGGGAAAAGAATATGTTTTGCATTAGTTACCGGCACAGTTATCTTTTCTACTGCTAGATCTTCAAGGATATCAAAATGCTGACGTAACCAATAGTCACGTGGTACTTTTTTCTGTGCTGTTTTAGGACTTTTTACTTCTCCTATCAAAGTTAATAATTTCAAGTTAATAGTAATAGCACAATCAAAGTAAAAAAAAGTAAGCAGTACGGTTTCCTTTGCCCCACGCTTATTTGCTAAAGATTCAAATTTCTCTTGCATTAAATTTTTCTTATTTACAGAATGGTCTCCCATTCCTCCAGAAATCATTGCTTGAAGACAGGTTACAAACATAGTTGATAATAAACTAAAATACATAAACCGTCTAAATTCTATGTCTACAAACAGTGGAATGAAGGGTACATACATACATACGTCATTGCAAAGCAGATATAAGCAGTTCAAAACTAATTAAAAGCTACTAGAATCGGTTCAAAGAACTTTTGAGTTCTGTATTTCATACTTTAACGATCGAGTAATCGTTATTCTATAGAATACCTAGTTAAATCCCAGAATTCAATAATTTTATGTACTTTAACTGACTTGTCCAGTTATTTCATGAAATACCTAGTTATTCTATGAAATAACGGATTTCACGCCTTAGCGGAAACATATACATGTCAATTTCTCCCCGCGTAACCATCTGTTTGTCCTTTTCTATTAGTAAACTTGTTATTATTCAATCAATTGAATTCGTCTGCTGTAATAGTACTATGCAAATTTGTAACAATATTATGAGAGGCATTCACTTTTAAAACACCCTTAATTAAGGTATGTTTGCGGGAAATTCTACAAAACTTGATGTATAATGATAAATAAATACTTATAAAAGAGAAACAGTGTGAACTTTATCATTTACTGCAATCGTGAATTTCTGAAAGATTGGTTAACACTTAATTTTCACATCAAAACCTGTAACCTCGTTAATGAATTCTTACCAATGATTTTGTCATTATCTACTGTTATAAAAATTACGCGAATTGTTTACCACGAATAATAATAGTGTTTTTCAAATTTCTTTATCTTACAGAATGTGTCTGTTAAGCAGAGGAAACACAAACATTCCTTTAAATTAATAAACATAAAATATAAACAAGTGCAATAAAATTTTTGAAGTTTTAGCACTTTTCTGGAAACTATTGGCGCTTCTTTCTGTAGGAACCTAATTACCTAGCTGCAGTTCCCAAAATCACAGTTCCCAATTAACTAACTTTTCTTGAACCTGCATTCTGCGCTTAATTGCCGCAGTACGAAAAGAGGGAAGTTGTTTTCCATCGAAAGTTGAACTTAGATCATTATGAGCAAGCCGATAACTTTTTCCTGCGATTTCATTTGGATATTAATTGTCACGAGCCTAAGGCGTGAAGACCAAATAAGACAAAATAAGGATGCCAGAAAAATAGGACTTACCTTTATTCTGAGTATAATTATCGTCACGCATTATACTTTAAGAAGCGTTAAAACTAATGCTTCTTAAATTGTATTGTTTTCAATTAAGAGAAATAAAATTTTTCATTCGAATCTTTTGTTTGTATGCTTTCTGTAATGTATTATCTGAATCGTTAATAAAATTTGGTTTGAAAATTATTTTATTTGACCAGGCTGGGTTTACTAATATATGTTTCGTACATCTTGAAATCATTAAATTTATTCTCCCCAAAATAAAAACTAACATATCAATTTGCATTTTAAGAAGGCGAATCTTACTGCTGTTGGCTCAAAATCGGGCTTCTTTTTAAAAAGTCAACTTTATCATTACATTAATCTATGATGCAATAGCATTTTTACATTTCACTGTTAAGCCTATTGCTTGTTATTCAAATTAAACAGTTACTTGCACAAAATGGGCAAAATATATAATAAATAAGCAAATATGGTTACAATAAAAACAATATTTTCTTTATTTATTATCTAAATGTATTACTTTTGAGCTAAATATTCTATTTTTTCAAAGAGTATACAAATTTCACCTGGCTTTTACGTTATAAAATAGAATTTTCCCATTTTAACCATTATTTATTATACAGTATTCGATAGTTACTGCACAAAAATTACAGAAACTTTCGAAATAAGTGTTATTACAAAAAACAGTATTTTACTTATATGTGCAGTAGAATCGTTGAGGAATACAAATGTCACAACAAAACAGATATCAGAAGAACAAGTCTTACAAAATGTTTCCAAACTTTCAAAACTGAAGTGCGAATTAATCCGTCCCTCATTATAATAGCATGGCTAATATATTATAATGAATTTTGCACTTTTCACAGGTATATTTTGTTAGATCATGTAGATGGTCTCTTCTCAAAGCCCATGATAGAATTGAATCATCCATTGCTCTACACATATATATCCTTTCGGAATAAGGTCCGGAGATTGAAATGGCTATTCCATTCGCTTCAAACCATGTTATAAAAAATCATCAATAACACCTAACTGGGTGAGATTTAATATTACCATTCTTAAGTATACTCATCAGATTACAGTGTGACTTGTGGACTTTGAATCTCGATTCAATATTTTAAAGAAGTTAAAGTTTCTGTATGGAGCATGTGGTAAGAGAGATCAACCAGAATGATTCCTGCCTAAGTCATGATTACTTTTCCTCTATAATTGCATCTTTCATAAACATTAGATTAGTAATTTTTGGTTTCTTGTTCTTTTTAGATCAACACACGTCCTGAATCACTCTCCAAATTAATCCTGCCTAAGTCATGATTAGTTTTCCTCTATAATGGCATTTTTCATACATATTAGATTGGTAATTTTCGGTTTCTTGTTCTTTTTAGATCAACAGACGTTTTAAATCATTCTCCAAATTAATCCTGCCTAAGCCGTGATTACTTTTTCTCTATAAGGGTATCTTTCATATACATTAGATTAGTAATTATTTGTTTCTTGTTCTTCTTAGATGAATACACACGTCCTGAATCACTTTCTATATTAAAATGGTATTATATGCGGAGAATCTTTTCTGTGGAGTCCAAGTATGACCCTTGATTAACTTAAATGGGCATTTATGTGTCATAGATTTAAAAAGAAATACACAAGGGTTATTTTTATGTAGAGTCCCCAAAGTTAAGGTTCTGGAACATATAATAATGGATAATGTTGTCTCTGTGAGGTTTAGTGACCTGAAATGAATTGAAACACAACGGTTTCTTTTTCTCTGTGCCGAAAGAAGTAGAAAGTAATTTTCCAAAGGTACTGCAAATTCTGAGTGGCCTGGAATTCAACTTCTCATACTTTTTACTAAATATTTGGATTCAAATTGATTCCTTAATCTTTGAAGTACTCTGAGACATTATTGCATTTTAGTTGTAATTGATTGTAATAATTCCATTTCTATTTATTCGCTTGCCTCTTAACAATTTTTTAAACATATCTTCTAGGCAAGGCCAATAATACGTTAATAATAAAAATTAAAGACCAACAAGCATAAAAAATTTCAGACAAACAACAAAAGTGGAATATTTACAATTTCCTCCGCAACTAATAAAGAAACATTCAACCTTTTTTTTTTTAAAAGTAATGAGTACAATTATATATTTCACAAGACTTTTTTAAAGTTATTTATGATTATTTATATAAATTTTTTTACCATTAATTACATTCTTATAATGGTAAGTGTCAAAAATCTGATTATATCTTAATTTTTGGAGTCCAATGTTTTTTTTTACATTATGGTACACGAATGGTTTATACTGCATAAAATGCTGTTGATGTTGGAATTTTAGAAAAAAATTTCATTTATAAAATGTATAAAATAGCCTCAGAATGCATGAAAATAATTTTTGTCTACCTCATTGTATTTATAAGAAACGGAGACACTCGTAACCTACACACACATTAACCTTTAAATAATTACTGTTAGACTATTAGATCAAATTGTGAAGCTTCAAAATTCCAATTACTTATCACCTGTTTATCATTATGTTTTGTCTATGTTACCGAAATAGCTCCTTGGTATTACTTTGAAAGACATTGCTTGGTTAAAATTTGAAACTAAATGCTACAAACTATTTTGCTGCAACATGTGTAATTATCCTCCAAGAGAGAAAATTGATTGGTAACATCAACAGATTAGTTATGTGAAATATAAGCATCTCTCAAGTTTTTAATTGGATGGCTGGTATAATTCCCGTACTGTCGTCCAATAATAACTTTCGTTTTCAATAAGAAGGATTCACTTCGGTATAATTCTGTGAGTTGCTTCAATCTCTATTAATAACCAAATTTTAAGGTAAATATTAATAAGTTTTGAAAAGAATTAACTCTATTGCTTATGAAATAATATAAGGTTTATTTTTTATGTTTAGAATATATTGATTTTTAAAAACTTGAAATGAACTTGTTGAGTAAAGCTTCTAAAGCACTAGGTAACACTTGGATTTTAATGATGGATATTTGTAATTGTAAAAGAAATGCAAAGCGCAATTTTATTATAATTTTACAACGATTATTTTTCAGAATAATATTTAAAATTCATTAAAATAATGTATATTATTTCATATGTATACATGTACTAAAATTTAGCTTTTAAAAAGTAACACAGATAAAAAGTAATATCTAATTTCATTATTAGCATGGTTTTTTGTTTCATAATACCGTTGTATGTAGTTTACCAGTATCTTTTAAGGCACACACACAGAGACTTCTCAAATATATTTGTACGATCAGTACTATTCAAATATGCATACACTATCTACCAAAAAGTATTTGGATACCCATGCAAATAAGGACATCTACGGTCTTGACCTACGTCATGCCTTTTGTACTTAAATTATAATGTAGAAACAGAATTGGGGGGGGGGTATTAGTCGTATATAGGATGCCACGAAATTCAGAGCTGTCTGACTTCGAGAAAGGTGTAAACGTCGGATATGATAAAAATGGACGATTCTTAAGACACATCAATAGTGAGTTGAACTTTGCAAAATCGACAGGGGCTTTTGTGATTAAAAAGTGGAAGATGAGTGGGGATTGTCGGAATGTGTTTCGACACGGCAAACCTATGAAACTAAGATATAGAGACCCACAAGTGCTGTCTAAATAAATTCGAAAAAAGCACCCGTCGATGGACCACATATTCTAGGAATTCCAACAAGCATCCGGGACTGTTGTTTCGATAAAGGCCATCCTCAAGGAATTAAGCACACTTGCCGGGTTTTTCCATGTTCGTGCTGTCTCCTATAAGTGTGTGTGTGTGACAGAGAGTGAGATAGAGAGATAATTTAGAATTCTGTTAGTCCAGCGTCTCTCAAACTGTGGGGTACTCCCCCCCCCTAGATGGGCGTGATAATTCTACGAGGGGGTGTGAGCATATTGAAAAGTCAAGAACAAAAGATTATTCGAAAAATTATTAATTTACTCAAAGCAAACAAACAAAATACATTCTTATGTAATAAAAAACAAAATACACATTTACACTGATGTAATACACTTATAAATGTATCAACAATACACAATGTATTTTATAAATAACTTAACAATACTAAAAGTTAAGAACAAGTTTAATAATTACGAGTGATACCGATGGGTTTGTCATAGATAAAATTATATACAAAAATTAACACTTATCTTGATAACTCGTGTACGGTTTATAATAAATCCCTTAACTGCCGATTGAAACTTACGCGATTTGCTCCCAATTACCACCGTTTTCCATGTAGGTACGTGTATGTAATGCATTGGAGGGGGGAGGAAGGGAATAAATAAGCAAATCCTCTGAAATAAGTAAATCCTCCGCAAACACTGTCAGGAACATTTTATTGCATTCCAAAGCCTTCTGAATAATTTTATGGATAGCATTGCACATAAAAGATCATACATCGGAAAGACGTATATATACGTCCGGGGCAATTAACACTTTGGCTGAGCGAAACATTTATATACGCCAGTGGCACTTAAGAGGTTAAAGTAGTATTGTGTATCCTTAGCGTCAAAGCATAATATTATAGAATTCAATACATTGTTATTGTATGGAGGGGGGGGGTGATGAAAATTACGATTGAATATTGGATCGTAAATACTGAAAATTTCAGAAACACTGTGTTATGCAAAAAAGTCTACTTTAATCACACCATAATTCCAAAATAAATTCCAAAAATTCCGATTTGTATTTTATTCTAATTTGCGCCGCTGTTTGAAGCATCAAGCGGGCTAATGGCGACGGATCTCTTAGTTTTGTGCCTCGATCAAGTGACGAGAATGATACCTGAGCTGGCCCCTCTCCATACGATAACAGCAAAAAAAAACCCGCTTGTGATTTGAATGGACCTTTCATTTGAAAGACGTTCAATCACGTAAAAATATTTAAGATATTACCGTTTCTACTGCAGATGATTTTTGTACCTCAATTTTATATTTAAAACTATTTTAGATGAGTTTATGTTGCAGTGTTTGTTATGTAGATATTAATGGTTATATAAAACTTAATACATGGCTAATTGAAGAATTTTTACAAATTTTTTACTGAACAACGAATGTTTTAACGAAATTCAGAAGTTTGTAGTGTACAAAACAAAACCACTAATAATATGTTTTATGATACGAAAGAATGCCCTTGGTTGTTGTGTAAAAATCTATAAAACCTTTCTCTGCATTTTGTATCCAAATAATTTAAAGCAAAATTCACTCCCTTTAGTGCATTAGTATTACACTAAATGTAAATAAATGAGTTTCTTAGGCTTAGATATATAGTACATGTCTAGTATTTCACCAACAAACAAGTGAATGCGCATGCATGTGATTCATTACTATTGTAGTTTTTAAATAATATTTTTGAATTGATCAAAACTCCTTTATAAAAGAATGTTCAGTCGCATGTTGTAAATCATTCACCTAAGATATTTTTCTAAAAAGAATCCCGTTTCTTTTTTTATATCTTTCTCCGTATTTAGAAATCTCATTATGATATATTGGATGTTATTTCAAAAGAAAAAATACATTTTCCAAACATAGGGCAACGCCAAGCATATATTTAATGCATTAAAACCAAACAAAGAAATTTAAAAAGAAAAAAAAAGAGAGAAAAAGAAAAACATTTTTTGTGTCTGTATCCTTAAATTTCCTTTTTTTTTATCATATTTTATGTCCTTTTTACATCATCTGATTTTCCCGAATAATCAATGTGGCCGCGGTAGCCGAGTGGTCTAGGCATCGGATCGTGGCTAGCATGTCATGAGTTTGATCCCAGTACCACTGAAGACCCGCCGTGTAGGAGAGCAATGCACGTTAAATCTGTCGAGAGCTGAAACGTCCTCCCATTGGTGTGGTAATTAGGAGAGGGGGGTGCCAGCTCAGGTGTCGTCCGTGTCACTTGACCATGGTTCAAAATTACGCGGACCGTCCCCAAAAGCCCTCGTGTAGCTGAACAGGGGGACGTTAATATTCACTCACTCACTCACCCACCCGAATGATCAATAACATACTGCCCAAATCCACAGGAAACATTACAGATTTTTGGATGTTTTTTCTTTCTGTTGGGGTTGCTGTTTGGTAATTATCATTGCAGACCTAGTACATTCCCCGGAAGCTGGTATCACTTTTTAGTGTGGCACTGTATAAGTGGTTATCAATTGACACAATGTATTTTTGACGAGCAGTTTCCATCCTAGAGGGAGGCACTTGAGATCTGACGATGCGAACCTGTACTTGGAATTTAATTTTGCCGAGAGCGCATAAGTTAAACATTAGTTCAAGGGATCTTTAACAATGCCACGTAATCATACGACATGTGCTCTGTCGACTTTTTTCATCATGAAAATCTACCGACTTGGGCCTGGGTCGAACCCGCAAACTTGGGCGAACAGGGCCGGCGCCGAGCCAACTGCGCAACCCAGTCGGCAGATTTTAGAATGTATATTTAGTGATTTTATTTTTGATTGTTTTTAAACTTTTATAAAAATAGGAGTTGTCGTTTTCTGTTTCAAATTATTATTGATTTTTGATTGTTTTTATAAACTCATTTATTTTTGAACTTATTTAATAGTAAATACTTTTCTAGATCATTAAGAGAAGTAATGATAAACAGAAACATTTGTCAAAATAACTCCATCATTAAATGCGATATTAAATTAATCGCACTATATTTTCTATTATTTATTACTGGTACGTGTGGCACATTTTAGAACCATTTGCGAAGAATCTACAAGTAATGAAAATTTTCTAAATATTAAGCCCAATAAATATGTAAAATAAATTAAAAGTAAAAAAGCTTTTTTAAAACAAGCTTTTATTTAAACGCGCTAAAAAGAATAAAATAAATTTTTCATTAAAACTTTTTTTACTATCAACTTTTTCAGTCATTACACAATTTATATGATATAAAAGCTCGTCGCGAGATTAAAGTACTCTTATTTACTTAGTTTGAAATTTTTAAAAATTAAAATCAATCCGATCAAGTTATTTAATTTACTTGTTTATCTGCAGAGGTAAATCTCGCGACAAGCTTTTATATCATACAAATTGTGTAATGACGGAAAAAGTTGATAGTAAAAAAAGTTTTAAAGAAAAATTTATTTTATTCTTTTTAGCGCGTTTAAATAAAAGCTTGTTTTAAAAAAGCTTTTTACTTTTAATTTATTTTTCACTTTTTAGTTATCACTGGACAGGTTTCTCAGTATGTTCATCTCATTCAATGCTAGGTGTTTGCCGGTTATTTTCGAACAGTTAGCTAAATGAATTCTCCCAAAAAGGGTACTAGACTAAAAACACAATTTTTTTAAAATCCGTAATTTTTAAGCAATTTTTTCAATTTTCGTACAGATTTTGGGTAATATTGTCCTACACACGAAAAAAAAGTTTCATGAGATTTTCTTCATAAATGACGAAGTTATTAAATGTTTAATTAAAATTTTGAGTATTTCTTGAAAAATCGTAAAAAAAAAGTTTTCGGCATTTTATTTTTTAAATGACTAATTCTAAAAAAGCAAAGCATGAGCTGTTTTAGTAAGGAATGTCGATTCATTTAAACAAAAAAAAATTTCATGCGCAACGATTTAGACATTTTCATAAAAACGCATCGATTTTGAATTATTTTTAAAAAAATCGTAAGAAATACAAATATTATTATTTCGTAAAAAACATTATACCTTATCGGGACGAAATAAATGATCTTTCCGATTCTGTAATTATTTTTTGTCTGAGTTTCATAGATTAAAGTTAGATAAATTTTTTAAAGAATTCCTACAATGCTCCCTCTCAGTTTAACTTTGCAGCGTTGAGAAAGGTATACAATGTACCAATCTACTTGAAAAATAGCTCTACTTTTTTTTGTTTTGAATTTAAATCGAAGAATATAGATAGAAATTTCTAAACAAATTGCATACGTTGCAGAAATTAGATTTTTACGTTGTAGAAATGTAATTATTTTTTAGACAAAGTTAATACAGTCATTAGCGCAACGTTATGAAATTCCAGTTTGGCTGAAAACCAATTTTCGACGCCAACTTTTGTCATTGTTGTAACAATAACATTATTACAATAATACTGACTTATTGAAGTTGGCGCCCAAAACTAGTTTAACGTTTTTAATTAATATCTTTTTTATTAATTGCAATATCGGAATATAAATGGTCAAAACATGCATTGTCACCCAAACTAAACGTGTATACAAAATTTTAGCTCAATAGGATGAAGATATCAGCTTCAAAATTGAGTTGCAAGATTCCACCCGAACAAATTACATACATACATACATTGTAAGTTAAATAAAAGCTTTTAATAATAATAAATACATTAATTCTGCGATATTATTGTATCAAAAATTTAGTTTCGCGAGCAAATTGCTTTCAAAAACGGAGAATACCTTGTTATTCATTGCTTTCTAAATTGTAAATATTTATGTAGTCTTTTAGGGGAAAAAATCCTTTGTTGCTCCATATCCTAAAACAAATAAATATATTCATTTGTCAAGTTTTTCTTGTAAATGAAAAGAAAAAATATTTTCCTTATTTCGACAAAGAAGCATAAATAAATCAACATATCCTAAAATTTAAGTTAAATAATCCATATAAAGGAATTGGCCCTTGCATATTATGTAAAAACCTTAGTTCGTCGACCCCTTGGCGATGATTATTCACGCCAGAGAATTGTTGTACCCCCCCCCCTTGTTTTTGTAAGAAAATGTTTTGTATATTAGGTGTATGAACCCCTTTGAAACGAGTGGCTGGCGTTATATCCAGCTCTGAATCAATCTAACAATTGGTAATTTATAGATTATTAAAGTTGTTTTGTTGTCATTAATTTTAATTGAGTTATTATTTGGAATTAATGTATTGACTAAATAAAACGAACCTGCAAAATACCGAAAAAAGCTTGGTTTACATATTACAGCCCTTCGACCAGATTCGCAGCATAAAAAAACGTCGCCAATGCAAAAGATGTCGCCAAATACTTCTATCATAATAATTGTTTTCGAGCATGCGCGGGAACAGTTTATATAGCCAACAGCTTTTCACTATTGGCTACATATCGCTGTATTTGGTGACGTATTCATTTGAAGAAACTGGTCGCCTGTGTAATACGTAAGTACAAAGAAATTTAATGTTCTCTAGAATTTAAATATTTTTATACATAGCATGCTAATTAAATTACAAAAAGACTTATTTTACTGCAAAAGAAAAGAATATTCTTTTTTTATTATATTGTTCAATGTCTTTTTTTAAAGTCTTTCTTTTTCGTTTACATAAACTACATTTGACAGGAAAATGACCCAAGCATTCAAGAAATATATTCCAAAATAGTTTTCATAATGCAATTTCTTTTTTTGTATTCATTTTAACTCTCGTTTCTTCCCATTACTCGTACACAATATCAAAAAATTGAAACATGAATATAAATTTTCGCATTGTGATACTAAATGATTTTTCATTAACCGTTAATTTAAAAATTAATTTTTACGATCAGCCCTTTCAAAAGAGCTTAAAAACAATAGACATACATAATTTTAGTTTAATTTCGCATTGCGTGCAAGGATATGAAGAAACATTATATATCACTCTGACGTCCGCTTCATTAGTGTAATGGAACCTATGGTCAAACTAATTCAAAATACAGCAAGTCGGAAAACGGATCACGTGACACTTAATCATTAGCGAAACACAACTAGGATGTATTCCGAAAAGACTCAAAATACTATATACAAGTATATCAATTTTAGCTCAATCAATACTACAAGACGTTTAAATATATGATTGAGCAATACAGGAAGTTCACTAATCTGGACACATTCATATTTAATATCAGAAATTATATTTGCAAACAAGTTATCCTTGATTATGTTAAAATACTTATTATGAAAAAAAGTTATAGGTTATTTGAAAAAAAAGACTTTTTAAAGTATCAATTAATGTGGATTATTAAATTTTGAAATTTTGATCAAAATATCTTTTTTTAACACGCTTTTATAAGTTTCACTTGCATGTAACGGAATCTTGGAACTCGATTTTCACCCACTTAAAAAGGTCAGATTAATTCGAAATTTTGCACACTTGTCAAGGACCGATGACAATACAATAATTTCATAATTTTGTTCCATTGTCCTCATCAGGATCGTCAGGAATCACGATAATCAGATTTGGCGACAATTCCAAATACCACTTCCAGATTTGGCAACTTTTTGCACATACAATTTTCAGATTTGGCGACTATTTCGATATACCATTTTTAGATTTGGCGACTGATTCCAGATTTAGCGACTAAAAGTAAAAGGTGTAACCCAACAGCGAGTGTTTTTAATTAATACACTTGTGGTTTATAAAAATAAAACAAACAAAAAAAGTGTTCTGTATGTGAGAAAGCGGAGGGTGGGTGTGTGTTTTCAATTTCTAACTATAATATAAACATTTTTCTGAAAATGAAAATTTTAAAAAAGGCTCGTGATATGAAAAAATAATTTATGTTCTAACTGCTAAATATTTTTTATTTTTAAAAAGCAATACCTTTAGAAGGGATGATACGAATTAACATTATAGCAATACGTTTAAAAGGTGATAATACGATTGACACTTAATATTACCATGTTTTTATTAACTCGCTTTCTTTAATGTCTGTCCGGGTGGAATTTTGTAATTGATTTTAAACTGTGTGACTTTCCGATGAGCTAGAGACTTGAAATTTAGACCATATCTCAGAAGCGGATGACAATGCATAAAAATGTGAAAAAAGAAGAAAAAAATTAAAGGAGGAATTTTTTTTATACTTTTTAGTCCGTTATAAAAACATGGTACATTAAATTTTCTTTAATTCGAACTTTTTTTTCTTCTTACCACACATTTTATTTGTTTGACCTGTTCTTTTGAGACGGAATCTAATATAACGATACTGGACTCATCCGAGGTCCTGTAAACAGGGAAAATAAATAAACAACAGACCCTTTAATTAAAACCCATTGAAGAGCAAGACTTATTCCAGCAGCCACGTAATTCTGGCTCAAAATATCAAACTCAAGGATAAATTCAACACTGAATAAATGACAGTTTAAAAAACTGAATAACACGCTTTTATTGTAGATCGAACTAAAAAATGAAAAATAAATTATAATTTGAAAAAACTAAAAAACACGCTTTTATACTGAATGAAACTAAAAAGTAAAAAAAAAAATAATTCTTAATATAAGAATAAAAAGTTGAACGAGAAATTAATGTCATTGGGGGTAAAAGCGTGGGGTGCAATTTCGGAATTGAAAAAAGTTAAACTATAACAATTGATATATTTATAGAGCACCCCACGCTTTTACCCCAATTACATTAATTTTCTCGTTCATCATTTTATTCTTATATTAAGAATTATTTTTTTACTTTCTAGTTCGATTCAGTATAAAAGCGTGTTTTTTAGTTTTTTTAAATTATAATTTCTTTTAAATTTTTGTTCGACTCAAAAAATTTTAAATGAGATAAAGTACTTTTTAGGCTGCCGAATTGAAATAGTCTGTTTCCGTTAATAAGGGATATATTTGTGAGCTCCTTCCTAATCCTATTGGGCCTATCTCTTTAAATATTTTTCTATTGAAAACTTTCTCCCGAAGAAGAAGATGAGGTTTATGTAAATCACGTCGTATATTTAAGCATTGACTTTTAGGTTCGAAAAAGGGGAGAAAGGTTAGGAGTTAGATGATAGAAGTTAGTGATTAACGTAAAGTAGTTGAAAGTTAGACGAGAGTGACTTGTCAATTAATTAATTAATATTTGAGATATTTGAGTTAGAATCAAATTGACCAGAAATTGATTACCTGAGAAAATAATTACGATTATTTAGAACGTAGATTATCAAACGTTCCAAAAGTAAGTTATTCTACTCATAATGAAATATTAAATATCTAGTCTGCCTCGCTTTTGCTACAATACTTTAAAAAAGTGCATTTCTTACCCCGTTTAAGATTCGCCGGACTAAAACAAAACTCTATAGGTGGCGCTGCCATCGGAATGGAGAAAGGAGGGAAGAACTACAATGGCGGAGGAAGCGAGAGCGGCTACGACCTGTAGCGTCAGAACAAAATGGTGTGAAAAATAGTTTAATGTTTGGTAATAGTGTGTTTTTATATTGGTTTAATTGTGTGTGCTGTGTGACTTTTAAAAACATAATAAAATCTTTAGCCAGTAAAGATGAATTAATTATTTTCGTTCCTGGTTGTGATGAATTCTTCTTAGATGAATTAAGAACCTACCGCGGGACAAGAAGTGAATATTAATTCCCTGGATCATTTGAATTGATTAATAGAATAATAAAATTGATATGTTTTGATTATGGCTTTTCTTCATTCCAACACCCAATCACTAATGGATGTCAGGGAAAATTTGTTTGGACAAATAAAAATATGTAGCATACCTGAACCAATACTGGCATCTCATTATTTTTGAAAATTAATTCAGGTTACTTAAATTATATAAACTTTATCATAATTTTATTGAATACCAGCCGTTACCCGCCCGCTCCGCAGGGTATTTCATGAATATGACTGTATGAATATGTACTGTTTTTATATATAAATTATTGGCATTATATATAAATTATTGGCGTCCTAGCATTAAAAATCCGATTGCTTTAAAAACCATTTTTATAATCCTCACCCTTCGATTTAAAAAAAGGACAAGAATATCTAAAATTAAAGTAGAATTACCTTTTACGTTCCCGAATCCCCCCGCCCAAAGTAGATTTCCGCAAAACCCAACTTCAGAGGATCTCTATTCAACAAAATAAACATGCTGGACAAATTTCAAATCTAAGTCTAAAGGTTCAAAAATGAAAATATTTTTATCATTATGTTCTATATCCCATCCCCGAGAGTCAATATCCGTAAGACCCATTCAAAGTGGATTTCAACTCAACAAAAGTAACATGCATGCGAAATTCCATTACTGTGGGTCTAGTAACTCAAAAACGGGAATTATTTTATCTATATACCTCAGTAAATCCCTACAACTTCTCATAGGAATCGATTTCCAAAAATTTCCTTCCTAATGAATCTCTATTCAACAAAAGAAACATGCTTACCAAATATCAATTATGTAGGTCTTAAAGTTCAAAATCTGGAATTTTTGCCTATAACCTCCCCCCACACCCCTCTTAACTTCTCGGAATCCTACTTGGGAGCGGAAGTTTGCAAAATTCGTTCCTAGTGAATATATATTTCATGATAGGAACACGCCTGCCAAATAGCGTCTGTAGATTTAATAGTTCCTGAGATACCTTGATGAGTAAGTGAATGAGTGTGTGGTTCGGTTTTCTCTCTCCTTTATATATATACACTCATAGACCAAAAAATTTGCGCACCAAGGAGTCGTCAAAATGAAATGAAGTTTTACATACATAATGACTACTTTGATATAAGTAAATAATTAGAAAATCAAAGGAAAAGAATCATTTATTTCAGAGAAAATGGCAAAAGAACAGAGGATTTAATACCTTGTTGAACCCCCCTATAGCGCAAATGCACAATGCGATACGATCGGGCATTGAGGCATACAAATTCTGTATGTCTTGAGACATTTCGTTCCATATTTGTTGTAACCTTGCTTCTAGTTCGTTCAAATTCGTGCGATGCTCGACTCGCCGTCCCAAATGATCCCAGGTATGATAGATTGGAGACAAATATGGGGAAGGGGTAGGCCAAGGAAGGGTAGTAACAGTGCGGGGACAGTCTTTTTGATACCCTTGCCGTGTGAGGCCGAATTTTGTCTTGTTGAAAAATGGCTCCTTGGAGCCGTTGCATGAGTGGCAACATATGTGGTTTAGGGAGGTCATGGACATACCACTGGGCTGTCATGGTGCCACGAATCAATACTAGGGGTGACCGTGTATTGTAAGCAATGGCACCCCATACCATCACACCAGGTGTGGGAGTGGTGTGTAGCTGTAAAGCAAAGGCAGGATTGAAGCATTCACCACGGGGTCTCCACACAAGAACACGATTGTCATCACTGCTGAGATTGAATCTGGATTCGTGGCTAAAGACGTCCTTTCCGCTGCAGTCCAGTTTCTTCGTGCACGGCACCACTCCCAACGGAGGCGTCGATGGGTGGACGTCAAGGGCAACACACGTAATAGGCGCCGCGATCCCAAATGTCTTTCAGCCAGGCGCCTTCGTATGGCTCGAGAAGACACAGGGTGAAAGTGCTACCTGTGTCTGGATGGCGGTCGATGATGCAGTTGGCTGAACGCGTGCATTTCTTTCAATGTGTTGGTCTGCTCGACGACTGGTCTGTTGAGGGTGTCCTGAGCCTGGTCTTCGTGTAAATGACATCTCTCGGATCCACTGGTCCCAACATCTCCTCACAACACAATCAGAAAGGCCTAATTGACAAGCAACTTTCTTAGATGTTCACCCATGCAATGATTCTTCCCCTCTCAAACTGTGACAGATGCTTATGTTGCCTTCGAAAACGGCATATTGGCATGTATGCCTCAGCACTTCCTTTGTAAATGATTCTGAACACGCAAACAAGCTTTGGCTACCTGTCTTATACTCCACGGAGAACGACGTTAAACGCCCTCTACCGGCTATACGTAAGGCGCAATCACGCTGAATTTCTGACCATTTGCATATCTCTTTGGCATGTACCTTTATACTAAGTTTCGTTACGATCCCGCAATTATTTCTTGGTGCGCTAATTTTTTTTATCCATGATTGTAGATAAAACACACACACACATATATATATATAACAAAATAATTTTTAAATGTAAAAAATTTCTAACACATTCATTATACAATTATGACTTCGTATCACTTTCCAACACAGGACTTTCTTTAAATTTTTCTTTAGTGTGTTCCGTATTAATTTAAATATAGGAAAAGATCATTATCACACATTATGTAAAAGACGAAGTTTGAATTCCTTGGTAAAACTGAAACTGATATCAGCCAATATTTATAATGCAATGGAAACGACTTTAAACTTTAAAAAGAATGTAGAAATTGAAAGTGATTTTTCCTTTCTCTCTATCCATTTGCTCTTAATTATTAACATCAAAGGTAATTGCCACTGAAAAGAAACTTTTTAGTTTCGTTGAATCTGGCATCGCTATTTTGATCTTAATTAATCACCTTTTATTTAATTAAATTTATGCTTTTTTTTTCCTATTTTCTCATTCAATTGATAGTCAATTTAGTTCAAAGTTAATAGAAGTGTAAGTACGTTTTTTACGTGCATTGTTACAGCCTAAGGACTTCAATTAGCACCCAAGATTCTTTTCCACAAAACATACCTCAAATTAACCAAAAGAAATGTTCGTCTATCTTCCAATTTTATCTGAAAGTGGAGATTTGTGTTCGCAATAAAGAAAAACAGTTGAATGGTTTTCTCTCTCCAATTTATTGAGAAAAAAAATTCTTCCCCAAACT
>BMAO01007819.1:0-59652 GCA_019973975.1 Trichonephila clavata
TTATAGAGGCTTCATTGCATTAGATATGAGAATATTTTCTTTTAAGTTTTACAAGTCTTGTTTTTCTAATCAAGAAGATAAAATTGTTAATAATAATAAAACTCTTAACTTAAGAATTATAATATTTTGAATGAAATCTGTTAAAGTAAATACATGTTTCCAGATACATATCAAATACCGGTTAATTATATTCATTTAGAAAGTTGATGTTATATAAAACCTTTTCTGAATTTAGAATTAATTGTGAATAAATTTTTCACTCTTCCCCTATAACTGAAATTTTTCAACAAAAAAGAAAAGAAAAAAGATTAATGTAAATAATTAATTGCACCCAAATTGAAAATGCGAGAAAAACTTCAAAAGTTTTTAAGCAGAGGATTTTTTTAAACAGGACTGTTAGATACAGTTAACTTGACAGTTAAAGATGTTTAGAGCTTTTCAGTAAGAAGCGCAATAGCAAATATATGTTAATACATTTTAAAAAAAAACATACATTATTTGTTATCTCATAAAATAATTTATGTATTGTTAAAAATTACCTTATATATATATATACATGTTATACATTTTAAATTATATGTAGGGGAGACCGGGGCAAGATGACGACCATAACAGTTTTTTGTTGTTTATTAAATTATTTTTAAGGGTAGTATAATCAATTTTACATGAATTGTTAGAGTAGCCCTTTGTAGTATTAAAATATATTACCATTTAATTTTTCTAATAAAAGAAGTAAAGTATAATTTTATTTTTTCATAACCTTAACAAATCGTCATCTTGCTCCAGTACCGGGGCAAGATGACTTTTGCCTTGGGCAAGATGGCGACCTGAAAAAAGTTGAACATATTTTATCTTTGAATGTGTTAAATGGTTTAACAAATGATAACTGTGTTTTTACATCTTACAAAGTATCAAACTAATATTAATGCATTGTAACGTAATGTTGAAGTGTTTAGTTGTGTACCTAACAATAGTCACAAATAAAAATGCCATTTTTAAATTGGAACATTCCTCATGCCAACACTCTTGGCATTTACAGCACTGGATCCATTCTTCTGTTGGAGGGTTCCTCTTCACAAGCAGGACATCTTATAACAGCGTCCTTTGAAGTTGATACAACTGGAATGTTTGGCCTGGATTTTATAGACTTAGGCCTACAGGAACAGTTTGAGTTTTTTTCTCCCTTTTTAGCTTCACGAGCTATTTTTCTCTATTTTTTTTAAAACTTTCTATTATTCCTTCTGCTTTTCCCTTTGTTCTAACATTTCTTTGATGGGTGTGCTTGTAAGAATGCTAGAGATCAGTTTTTGCTTTTTCTTTTTTTCCCCTCACATTATGTTGTCTTAGGCAATGGTTTGAAATTAAAAACACTAACAGGCTTCTTTGGTGCATCGGAATCAGTATTTGCCTAAAGTTCTGGTTTTTCTGGGGGGGGGGGTTATATGTTGGTTTTCTATTACCGGAGTCTGAGGATTAGCACTATTATTCTCCGTTTCATCGCCAACAGCAGCATGGTTAGTAGTTTTTACCGCAGCATAGTCATGTTCGCTAAACACAAGAGGATTATGAGGTTCGATCCCATATTCTTTAAACCCTTTCAACGGCATTTCCAACTGTAGCTGATTTGAAGTAAGTGATGCTCAAAACCTCAACAATATTTTTGTCTGTAATAGTTTGCTCTGGATGAGTGACTTTAAAGTTGTCACATGGTTGGCGAAAGTGCGTTTTTAACTGGTCGAAAAATTACACAAGGGTCTGGAGTCGATGTGATGTGTGCGACGGCAACCCAACCTGATTGTGCGCCTTCTAGCTCCGCTATGCAAAGCGAGCTTGTAAACAAAAGGAGACTGGAGTTGTTGACAAGAAACTGAACGGTAACAAGACACTGAACAGAAGTAGAACGAAGCGAGGCGAGCGGAATGCGTTATGTAGCGGTTTTTGTAAAAGTAGATTAGTTTTAAAATTATATTGTAAAAATAAATGTTAGTTGCTTATCATAAAAGAAGCCTCTTTGATGTCAAATGCATGAGAGCCTCTCATTTTATTAATAACGATCACATGGATCAAGTAAGAATACCACAATATGGCGCCCCTGGGTGGGCGGCTTGATTGGAACGGCAACAAAGAAGCGAAGAGGTAGGCAAAGATTTATTATTTTCCCTTTTGAAGATATTAATGCATGGAAATTTGATTTTGTTTTGGATATTTGAATGATCAATTTTTGCATTGAATGTACTGAATATACAGTTTAGAAGATTTAAATAATTAAGATAGTAGAAATGGAAATAATAAAGAGAAACAAACCGCTCAAAGAGCTTCGTTTACAAAAGCGTATAATAAGTTAGAAAGCGCATTAACGGACGATAGCGTCGAATATGACGAAATTGAAATGTGCTTAGAATTGTTTAAGCAAAAGCAGACTCTTTAGAAACAATTCATAACGGTTATTTAGATGGCTTAGAAACTGATGATGTTTTTCACTCTGCAATATAAGATAGCCTGCAAAGTTATTTGAGTTTTGTGATTGTCAAAAATCAACAGAGTAGGGGAATTCTTGCTTGTTTTCACATGAAGATAAAAGTGCTTCAAAAAAGAGAAAAATGTGCCCTCATTGTTCCAGCCCTTATCACTACAGTTGCCTACAGTTCCTGGTGAGGCTCTTTCTACAAGTTCAGAAAGCATTCGTTTTCTCGCAAAAAATCAGAAAAGGTGGCAGGTAAAAGCCAGTAGCTCTAAAGCAACAAATTATTGCTACATACTTTCCTCTTGGGGGGGGGCTTAGCGGATGGCAAAAATGTCTTCCTCTGGTCACCCCCTTTCGAATGAAACCTTTCCCGATCCGATGCACCCCTTAGCCCCAGAAGAGATGGAACCGCAAGGTCGCGCGGACATACACACAGACAAACAAGTGTTCACAGGATTTAATAGAATGGTCAACAATAAATAGTAAGTTTAATAAATTCCGAAACACGGGGCAAGATGACGAGCTCGTCATCTTGCCCCAGAATGTCTGTTTAAAGATATTCGTTCTGATTACCATGGAGGAAGGCAATTAATTGTCATTTATTCATGGTAATAGGTAGTATTTAAACCAAGTTACTCATAAATATTAAAGAGAAACGTTATATCTTACCTGTATCTGTAGCAGAGCTTATTTACACATGCATAAAAGTTATATCGCGACATCAAAAAACAATCAAAGCTTCACAACTAACACAAAAAGGGCGATTTCAGTGTGTCCATATTAATGTTTAACGAAAGGCCAAAAGGAGAGCCAGTAGTGTTCATTTGATGCTGCTACCTAGTGGAATACGGAAAAATTAAGACATTCGTAATCTTACCCCGGTCTCCCCTATATAATTCTGAATCACAAGTATTGACAATTAATTGTCAAGTTCCTAATTTGAGAAATCTTTCAATTGATTTTGCTGCTCATTACTCATATATTATAAGTTAACATTTAACAAGAAACGGAATATTTGGCGATTTAAAAAATATTGTACATTAAAATTATTCATTTTTTCCCAAAATAAGTACTTAAAAATTGCCGTTTAAATAAATACAAGTAAAATTTTGATACTGGGAGTGTTAGATTTTTCTGAGGATAATTGAGATTTTAGAATATGAAAATCAAATCATATACTTTAAATAAAAGTGATGTAACAGAACTTTGAACTTGTACGTACAGTAAGGAAACTAAAGTATTTGAAATCATCAAAATTTGAACAGTATTGATTCTGAAGTGGTGCGCTTATCCGATAGGTCAGATCCCGGGACCTTTGGGTCCGAAACCGAGTAACTTAACCACTACACCAAAATGATCACCATGGTATGGAGGTCGTTACTAGCTTACATAGATGGAATCACTACAATTCTTTTAATGCATATTATTAGACAGTGATTCACAAATTAAATTTCTTTTCAGATTTTAAGCTGATCATTTCGCTCTTAAGGGATTTCCCCCCCTCAAAGAACAAAATAGAAATATACTTTGATACAGTTTTAACAATCTGCATTATTAGAAAAGACAAGACACACACTATGAAAATTCTGATTGAATGAAGAATCTCTGCTGTTATTTTAAGTAATGAGTCATAGAACATGGAAAGGGAAACTTCATGAGAGGTTTTATCTGTTGAAATTCTCTATAATTACAAGTTGGTTAAATGTAATTTAAAAATAAGTACCTGTTTTGAATTTCCAAAAACATTTTGAGGTATCACAACAAAAGCTCTAGAGCATGACATTATTTTAGACTTACCTATCGAACATTTAATTGCCACATGAACACTTTAAGAAATAACTCTGTCCCTTAAAGAATTTAAAAATAATACTTTACTTGAATTTCTTTAAAAATAATTGAAAAGCACACAACACATCGATCAGACCATTTAAAGACATTTAGAGTTACTTAAAGTATTCAAAATCAATTGATGAATTTTAATTAAGTGAAAGAGAAAAAATTTATAATGAAAGGAAAATCAACCTATAATAACACTTGTCTTATTATTATTCACAGTGTTTCGATTTTAAGTACATAAAAGAAAAATAATCTCTCTTGCAACTATCAAATAAAGAAAATATATCAACATAAAAAAGGGTATTTTATCATTACATACTAAAATATTTTATGTACATGATTATAAATGAGATGACGTAGTAAAATGTATAGGAGGTTTAAGAACCAAAATTATGAGCGATCCAGTAACACTTTTTCCTCAGATGAAAAAAAGAAAAAGAAAAAAACTCGAAATTTAACGTTGAGGTTCCAATTTTTAAATGTGACCCCGCAGTAACATAGTGTCATGGTCACGAACTCGTGCCTGACGCTGTCGAGTAGCGAGTTCAAATCCCGATGCCATTGAAGAACCTTTGTGTAGAAGAGTGCATGCGCGTTAAATCTGCCGTAGATCAAAGTTCTCACGTTGACGTAGTGTTAATGATAGGGGGTAAAGGGGCACTTCAGATGTTGTCTTCCTTGTGACTTGACCAAGGTGGAAAATTATGAGGTCCGTCGCCAATAGCCTTCGTATTGTCTTAAGTGCGATACTAATAACCCTTACCAATCCTTGAATCAAATTGGGTTTTTTTTTTCTCAATAATCTAAGTAAGACCTGCTATTTACCCCCCATCTCTTATGTGAATTAAGAGTGAACTATTTTACCTCCAATGAATAATATCCTATCCTATAATTCATGTATAATTTTTATTTTATCTAAAAGACACTTTCTCAAAGTTACACACAAATGAAAGTATACTTATGCTTAACTCTTCTATTTGATTTTAATTTATCAGTTCATTTAATTTTAGAAATCAGCCTCTTGTTAGGGTCAGAGTTATATTAGCGTCACCCTATAAAGTTGCACGAGGTCTGTTGGTGACGGACCTTGTAAGTTTGTACCATAGTCAAGTGACAAGGACAACACCTAAGCTGGCACATCCCCTCCCCTAATTTCCACACCACACTAACGGGAGGACGTTTGAGCCTCGAAAGATTTAACTTGCAATGGCCTCCTCTACATGGTGAATCTTCAGAGGCACGATGCTCTAACTCGTGACACTCCAGCCATGAGTCGGTAACCTTGACCACTAGACTACCGCGGCCGATGTTATTTTGCTGAATTTGTCATTTTCCCAAAAAGTGTCTGATTGAAAACTTTGATACCCAAACAAAACATTTCGATAAATCCACTTATAACACATTTATAACCATTTTCTTAGAATCCCTGGGCGCTTAACTACTTTAGAAAAGAAGAAAGAACATTAACAGAGAACACTGATTTCCTCGAGAAATTTGTGAACATAGAATTAGAACGTTCCTTCAACCGTTTCCAGTCAATTGGACAGATCTAAACGGTGAATTTTAAAAGATAAGAAGCCATTTTTATCTACACGTAATCATCTCTGTCTCCCCAAATAGTGCTTTAGACTGTTTACTTTGTCTTGAATGCAGATAAATAAACTGAAAAAAAAACAAACCTTTTCCATTTGTTACACCAAAGGAAGCCGTTCGTTTACCGAATCATTTTTCTTATTGCGTAACGTAAGGTGTAAAAAGAATTCGAACACCTTCCCGTGTTTGTTCTTAGATGTTCTCCTCAAATACTATTGACTCAGTCTTGTTGGAATATTCGATAATTATTTCGTTGTTTACAGGAAGACATTTAGGAATTCTTGAAAATATAGCTGTTTATCGAACATTTCTCGAAATTAAAACTTCTAATTTTATCAAAGGGCTTTTTCTGTAGTAAAATTTATATTATTGTTAAATCAAACCGGTAGTCTTTGACCATTCCAAAAAACTCACGATTGTTGGCAACATTATTCAATCAGGCTAGTCAACATAATTTATATTTTTACACTATTTTCTTAAAATACGAGTAGTTTCGTATAAACGCCTATAAATTAGGAGCAAAGTACAAGATGAAGACATTTTTTTAAGTAAAAAATTTCTGACTAATGCGGAAAGCGATGTTGTGCCTACTTTATTAAATTAAATTATATATTGTATTTTTGCAGAAGGAAGACTTTTCTGTTCAAAAATAACTGTTGTATTTTTTTACACAATACGATATATATTCACATTATTCATGCTGAAAAACAAAATTCAAATTCAAAGCACGTTTTCCCATACGAGGCAAATGAAAAAAAAAAAATTATTCCTGAAATTATAAGAAAGATCTTTGTTTTGTCACACTGTAACTTTAAAACTTACACAAACACTTAAAAAATGTGCAGTTTTTCCGCTAAAAACTTAAAATTAAAAACTGGCACTGGAATATAGAGGTGAAATATCAATTATTTTATGCATAGAACAAATAGATTAAAAAGGGTCTCAGAGGTGTTTATTTTCTCTCAAGGGCTGAAATTATAAGTAATTTTCAAATAGATATAATTTTTTGAAATTAAAATTAAATAACTTGAACCTTGTACACATTATTTATAAGAGAATGAGGTTTCAAAAAAACATTAAATGTTTAAAATATAGTCATAATTTTAAAAATTATAAGCATATGAAAATAAGAAACAGTTCTGTAATAAATATTAAGCAATTTTTACGTTGTGCATGCTATTTTCTAAAATAGTAGCCTTTGATGTATAAAAATTTGTAGAACTATAGCATGTATCATACTCTTTAAACTCTACCTAATTTTAGTATTACATATCTTTTTTATTTCAAAATATTTAAAAAACATTAAAATTTAAAACTATTTTTAAAAAGTATTTTTTTTATTTTTTAAACAATCTAATTTATCATTTTATTTATATAAAATAGCTACAGTGTAATGAATGAAACATTTAAATTCATAAATCAACTTATTGCTAGTAATCAGAGCTACGATTTAAATTTTTCTTATTTTCATCAGCTTGTAATTTTTAAAATTATGATTATATTTTAAACATTTTACACATTTTTGAAGCCGTATTCCTTTATAAATAATGTGTAAAAGATTCGAATTAATTTAATTTTAGTTTCTATTTAAAAACTGTTTATTTTTTCAGCCCTCGAGATAAAGTGAACACCCCTGAGACCCCTTAGTAAAATAGACATTATTATTTTGGAATGTGCTACTTTCTCTACATTGGAGTAGAATCAGAATACGAATTAATGCTAAATTTGTTAGAGGAAGAAATCAGAATATTATACAAAAAATTATACAAATATTTTTTTTATCAGAATAAAAATAGTTTAGTATGTTTGCGTTTTTTTTACTAAAAACATATTAAGTAAAAAAATCCTTAAATATTCGCAACATTTTTGTGATCATTGAAATAAGTGCTACAGATATACCATAAAAATATTCTGAAATAAGTATTTAGTATCGCATGAAAAATGAACAATCTAATTCATTTTCTCAATAAAAAAATACTTCGCAAATTCCTCAGTTTTTGAGATATAATTCTACTTTTCACTAGCTTTTTGTTTCACATAGCACAAACAATCATTTTAACATAACTGAACGATAATGCTGTCAAGTGATATTGCTTCGATCTTTGTATATGCTTTTTTCTATGCGATTGGAATCAAAAGGTTAAAAAAGCCATAATGTTTCAATATTTAGAATCATTAATTTAGATAACACATTACTACTTTCCACAAATATTAAATCCTTTCTTGTTTTTTAATAATTTCCACGCAATTCATTACTCTTCTCTTGCGTAGAAGTTTGGTTGTTGGGGTGAGAAAGTTTGGAGAGGGCTGTGAAGCTCAGATGTTTGTCCTCTTGACTTGATCGCGTTCAGAATTATGAGGTCCGACGCCAGTAGCCCTCGAATTGCTTCGAAGGGTGAAGTTAAAGAACAACGAATCAATCCATCAAGCAAGCAGACGCTGTATATCGTCTACTTTATCAACAATTGTTACTAAATGAAAATTAAAAAAGGATTACCTGATCTTTTATTAAAATTAAATATGTTTCTCAGAAACTCAAAAAGAAAAAAAAACCATAGAGGTTTTGAAATATTTAAATAAACCAAATTATTATACCACACGTGCCAGTTTTATTCTAGTCTCAATCTTGAAAATTTAAAAACTTTTAATATTCAGTTTTACTCTGTAACACATAAAGTTAAAAGATAAATAAGTAGCTACTACAGCTCTCTTAGGAGATGAAATATGTAGAAGAAAAATAAATTTATTCGAATGTAGGATTGAGTAGAATAGTAATTCTCATGATATTCTCTAGGTCAAGGACCGGTAGGGTGGGAATCTTAAATAAGCCATAAAAAGGTCACTTATATTTTTGTCTCAGAATTTTTTTCATTCAATTGTTTTCAATGAAAAAGTCTCAAGTGCAATGGGTCTTATCAAAATTAAACACTCTTCATTTCTTGCACAAGTTTGTCGCTGTTACATAGCCAAAAGCGACCGTAATATTGTGAGAAGTACATTTTCAACTTAAAAAAAAGTATTATTTCAGTTTTAAAATATTCTGTTTAGTTCATTTTAATTTCAGTTCTTAACTAAACTTATGACTATCTTTTAATATTTTTGTTAGTATTTATTATTTGCCAGTAATGTTTTTGTTTTATTTTTAAAAAAAGCAGAGATGCGAATTTTTCTCTTTCGTTTTTATGATCATATCAGCAATATAAGCGTCCAGAAGGATGTTAAATAGATGAATACTGCTCAATATGTCAATGAAGCCAGACCATTCATTTAACAGAATTTTTCTATACGAACAAATCTCATATTTTTTTTCTTTTAAAAGATACTTAAATACACACACAGGAACTTTTTGAGGCCCCTACGCAAAAGTAGGGTTTACATGGTTTACGGATCGTTCAAAGTAGACAGTCTATAGCATGCCCTGTGAAATACTCCTTCAAACGGTCATTTGAAATAAATAAATGCGCACGATTCATAAATCTCAAAAACCTAAATACAAACTGGCTCGACGGATGGTCGTATTTTGACTGAATGACTACTTATGGCAGGGGTGGACAAACTTTTTGGGAAGCCCTTTATCTGATAAAAAAAATAGTTATACGTGCTACTTTAAACTTTTACAACAAGCAAAAGAATATGAAAAGGTGAAAAAATGTTACTTACAGCAGGCTTATTATGAAATTTTTACGCAAATAGCTTATATCTTATGCAAGTCTAAATAATGAAAATTTAAAAATAATATGATAAATGAGACAAAAGTATGAAATTAAGTTTTATTGTTAAAATTTTCCTTACAGTTTCAATCAATTAAGTTAGGTATATAAAATTTTTAAAAAAATGAGTAACCAGAAAAATTTAATTCAAAATAATTATAAAACAGTCAGTACTTTCTTAGTGTGTTTTTTATTTCGTAGATTTTTTACTGAGTCATCTACATTAGGATCAGTTCTCGAAGATGTTAAGAGAATCGGATTGCTCTAGGTGTGCATCAGTTTCTCTTTTTCACCAAAATCGAGACAAAATAACCAAAGTGTGTTCACAAAAGAAGATATATGATCCATCAGGATTGGAAAAGAACAATCTTTTCCTTGTGATCTTAAATTTAAATTATTTAAATGTCTTGTAGTATCAGAGTAAGAAAACCTAATTCTCGAAGTCTACCTTCATTCTTGAGAAGCAAGCACTCACCGGGCAGTTCATTGTTTTCTTTCAAATACTTTAAAACACATTCCTTCAAGATCCAGAATCTCAAGAAAATGCACTTCCTTCGGAAAACCAACATACACAGCAATGAAGGAGTGTTGCCTACATTATAATTTCCTATTGTTATTTAATTAAGTGTATTTAAAATAGATTTTAATGTTTTATTTTATCTGAAACCACTACCTTTCAATAAAACAGTAAAAAAATGATTTATTATTATCTTTTCAAATTTTTTAATCTTTCAATAAGTTTTCGCGTACAACTCTGACGTACCAAACTGTGACACGCGTGCCGCGAGTTGCCCCCCCCCCCCGATTTATGTCATTAGGTTTAGCCCAGGCATGGACAACGGTCATCCCATAATAATACTGTCTTGCTACTTTTAACAACTGACATGCTTCTTGAAATTCCTTGTTTTTCGAAGAATACATTCAGGAAAAACATTTGACCCAAATAAAATTATCCGGATCACGATATTATTAAGACAGAGTTGAGAACTAAGCGATGCCCTGGCTCATTTGGTCCGTGCCTTGAGACATCCCTGAATACACAAGTTTCTCAATGCAGTTGAAAATTTGTAGATCCCCAAATAACAAATATGACAGTTATGCAAGAGCAGTGGCAATTAATGATCTATGTTTTGACAAACCGTTTTTGCTGTGTTTGTAGGTCGGGAGAGTCACTTTTATTTTGATTCACGATTTCCGCATTTGCATAAGCAAATCGAGATTTTTAAAAAAAATCAAACTGGTAACTACGAACATACCGAGTAACCAATCATGCAACACGAAGTGAGAGCGGTATGTATGTGCAATGCAAGCCGTGTTTATTAACAATCAGTGTGATATTTGATCTATCCTTATAGGTTTGTGCCGATAGCACATGTGTGCTTATTTTTTCCTCTAACTATACTATTGAAGTATGTTTATGAAAAACGAAGATATACACTGGTGTGCAAAAATTAAGGACGAAGTCGAAAAATTAGCATATCATCTGAACGAAGAGGCAGAGCGGACAGAAAGACCAATCAGGAGATTAAGTGAGGTGATGTACGGTAGCACATGCGCATATATGTAGGTAGACGTAATGGGGGAGTGTCTGAGTAGTAAAGCATGTTGTCGGTGTAAGATTAGTATTTCTGGCAAAGAGATTGCACACCGCATAGCAGTTAAAATCACACCGAGTTGCTGCCTCAGCGAGAAATGGCGAATAATCAATCTGTTAGACGACATCTGGATGCTTTTACCCGAGGTCGAATCATTGGGAAGTTGGAGGAAGGTCGCAGTGTGACTGCAGAGTTCGGAATTGCTCACAGCATCGTTTCACGACTTTGGAGACAATTTCAAACTACAGGAACAGCTATCCGGAGGTTCAGTAGTGGTCGTCCACGAGGAACCACACCCGCAGATGACCGGTATATTGCCTTACAGGCCAGAAGAAACAGGCGGCAGACAGCGGGAGAAATCGCTAGACACACGGCACAGGCGACTGGACGACCGATATCGCGTTTTACTGTGGCCAGAAGACTGCACGGTGGTGGTCTGTTTACACGACGCCCTGTACGGTGTGTACCTCTAACGCCTGCCCATCGGAGAAGGCGTCGTTCTCTGTGGTGCCGGGAATATCAGAATTGGAGAGACAATGAATGGGGACGAGTACTCTTTACAGATGAGAGCAGATTCAGTCTGAGTAGCGATTCTCATCGCATACTCATCTGGAGAGAGCGGGGAAGCCGCAATCATCCCTCGAACATCATTGAAAGAGACAGGTATGGAGGTGGATGTGTTCTCGTTTGGGGAGGCATCATGCTTGGTAGTCGTACAGACCTTCACATCTTCGACGCAGGTTCAGTCAACGGGACCCGTTATTGTAAAGAGATTCTTCTTCCATATGTGCGTCTTTTTAGAGGCGCTATGGGTCCGCAGTTCCTTTTCATGGACGACAATGAACCATGTTATCGCACAGTAGCTGCCGAACAGCTCTTAGAGAGTGAGGATATTGAACGTATGGATTGGCCTGCACGATCTCCGGATCTCAATCCCATCGAGCATGTATGGGATTTTCTAGGCAGACGCTTGGCAGCTCGTACCTTACCACCAGTAACGATTCCGGAGCTTCGATTGGCGCTGCAAGACGAATGGGCAGCAATGCCTCAACAACTCATTGACACCCTCATTCTCAGCATGGGCAGACGCTGTGAAACCTGCCTAGCAGTCAGGGGAGATCATATCCCTTACTAAAGACCGGATATTTCTTGCTGGACACCCATCACAGGGATGTTTCGGCCTTCAGTCGCATTGCGCTCCATGCTACTTTTTCAATAAAGCTTCTTTTTATCCCTCTGATTTCTCTTTTAGTAAGTGTTGCTTACATTACTCATGTCCTTACGTATTGGGGATCTTACGGTATTAAATGTGTTGATTTGGAATGCTTTTGTACAAAGTTATATTGAAAAAACCGTCTCGTCCTTAATTTTTGCACACCAGTGTATGTAGCTGAAGAAAAAAATGAGATATGGCATAAACAGGAATTTCACACCTTTTTCCTTAAACCCTTTTCCCACTCTCTATGCATAGGCAATGGGTCAAGCATTAATAGTAAAACAAAAAATTCTTCAATTTATGGATTTGAAATTTTTTTAATTAAATTAAATTGTACGAAAATTTAATTTAACTGCCTAACGAGATAAAATTAATTTTACTGTGCACACGTTTTGATTTTAATAGAAATTAATAGAATGCCCTTCCAAGACGTCAGAGATTCATGGAAGAAAACTCAAAAATAGATGTAAAAATTTTCAATATTTTTTTAAAAAAGAATTAAGTGGTGTGGGAACCTAATAACTCAAAATGCCATTGAGGAGGGATCTAAATGGGGTGTTTAAACTAACTTCGTGGTAGCAATATTTCCTCTTTGCGACTCGGAAGGGTTACGCGAAGTTTTATTAACGGAAGCTACTGAAGCAAGACGAGAGCTAATGGCGGCGGACCTTGTAATTTTGAACCGTGGTTAAGTGACGAGGACAACAACTGATCCCCAACACCTACTCTTCTAACTTCTATATCAATGTAAGGGCTTAGAACCATGATAAATTTAATTAGACCCTCTATACGGCGATTCTTCAGTAACATCAACACTCGAACACGCGAAGCGACAACACCGGTCACGAGTACGTGAACATGACCATTAGGCCACCGCTGCCTCTAAAGATTAAATGGAACTACCCGATCACTGTTACAATTGGAAATAAAAGCTTCATGTATAAAAGTTCAACCTTCAAAGGAAACATATCAAATTAAAGATGACTGGGGGAAAAAATGTATACCTGTATTAAATTATTTATTCTGAAAGTAAATTATGTTTTGTAACGTTTACGAATTTTTCTTCCATCCATTTAGGGCATTCTACAAGCATAGCATCTAAGTTGAATTGCTGAAAATTTTTGTTGCTCATCTCCATGTCTAGCCAAGCTAGACCGAAGTTCATGTGATTTCACTCACTCTCAATAAGTCCAACACTATTAAAGGATCCTCGTACAGATCTTGTTTTGTAAGCCCCAGGCAGTCAAGAATGTGTTCTGAAGATGCCTGGTAGGCAGAACACCTAACACAAGTCGGAAAAATCTTTAGTTTTCAATTTAGCTAACTTATGTTCCAAAAATGTAGGCTATCAAAATCTATTTTAATATGATTGCTAATAAAAAAAAATCAAACTTTATTTCAGAATATTTTAAGCTCAAATGTTAAACAAAAAGAAAATTATTTTAGTTTGCTTCATGACGAGTTCGATTGTTTATATTTTTTAACAGTATTATAAATATAAAATTTTTATGTAACAATGGATAAAAATATTTGAAGTATTTTAATTTTTAATATGTTTGAAGCAAAATGCTTAAACAATAATGAAATATCGTAGAATTTTAAATTTTTAAGAAACTATTTGCATACATGTTTTTAAAGGTAAGTATTACGGTAAATTATTTGTAAAAATATATTCTTTGCACAACAACATTCTTTTGTTTGTGTTATATCTTAAGCAAAATAATAGATTGCAACATAATATTTCGAATTTTATTTGATGAATATTTATTTATAATTAAAAATAAAAAAAAACTGTTTTCAGTGCTTATTTTCTGAGTTAAGAGCAATTTTCTGCGAGGTTAAAAGTTACTCTTAGCTGAAAAAAGTCAGCACGAAGAGAGCGAAGAAATATTTCTTTTTGTGAGGAAATTAGACTACTTTGGAGTTTACAATTGTGGATTTATTAACCATGATGCAATTTTAATAACTTGATTCTTCTCATTCATGAATAAGAATTAAGAAATCGGGTTGAATTCTGCGCTGTTATGGAATATTTAAACAGAATAATCGTGTCTAAATGGTAATTGTCGGAAAAACCAATCAAAGACAATTATAATTTTTGAAATAATCACCTAATTACTACCGCAATTTTAAAATACAAGTATAAAAAATGCATAGACATTTTATAAATATCTTATATGCTCACTGACTTAATTATACGATTTAAATAATAGTTTGAATATAAGAAATAGCAGTTTATAGGAGTATGTTTTGTAAGAATTCCTGGACCGCATTGAGGCTCAATTATGGTCTCTTTTTTTTATGAATTTATTTAATCCTTGTGATAGTAAATTGCTTAGTTAATACATTATGTTACATCTATTCTACCTAACTAGTAAAGATGCTTGCATGTTTTTACTTCTTAAGTTCAATAAGTTACCTTGTTCATTTTATTTGCTTTTAAAATATGTTTAGTAGGCAATTAATAACACGGCTATTTATTTGTACTTTGTGTCACTGCGACTAAAAATAATACTAATAACTGACAAGAAAGGGAAAATACAAGTATTAAATTCTTCACTGATAAATCAACCATAAAATTATTATGGTGTCGTAGACAATTCAGATAAAATCTGTTGCAATTTGTTATACGATACTTCATTCTTTAAAACTCCTTTTTTAAAAAAAAAGACATCTGCAATACACATGACAAAAACAAAGCCAATATATAATCAGCCGTCTCTTTTCCTCGGAACTCGGCAACAGTTACGAGCTTTGGTTTAAAGTGCCACCTGCTTCGGTCTCACCAAACAAATCGTATTTCCATCAAGAGCGAATTCAGGGGTTATCTAATTTTGTAGGGTTTAGTCCCAGAGAATAAAGGTATAGGGAGCAAAAAGATATTCGTATAAATATACGTGTCAGGGTGAACATACAAAGTGACAGCGTAGGTAAAGAAGACATAGGGCTCCCGTACCAACAATCCATCACGTAGCACTTTAACCTTGTCAACAAAGCAGGAAAAGAAGATAGAAAAATGACTTTCTGCCGCCATTTTCTCTCGGAATTTTTCTCTTCCTCTCTCTTTTTTTTATTCCATTATTATTATTCTTCGTTATCTGTTAACCTCTTTCGCTTTGTTTGTTCAGTATCTCCGGTGGAAAGGCAAAGTCAATAAAATAAAAGAACTGTTGGATGCTGGCAATCAAAACTGTCCGTTTTTGCCACGTCAATCAATCAGAGTTCACGCCTCCGCCAAACATCTCCCATCGATTGCTTAGAATTTGCTATTATTTCGGAAGCTGATAATTTTGTTAAACGTTTTCTTGTCTTTTTTTTTATCGCTGTTTGTTCAAACGCAAGTGAAGCAAATCTCAGATTAAAAAAGGCCACTGGATAAAAAGAAACTGAATTTTTGGGAATTTTCTCAACCTTGCTGTTCTTTCGAAATCTAGAGCTTGTTCAGCTGTTCTGGTATGTTTTTGTGAAAACCATCTTTGTTCACGTTTGATGGATTTAAGTGCAGGCTTATGGTAATAAACGCAAGGGAAAAACACTTTTTAGTTTTTTTTCTTATTATTTGGTTGGTTACTTGATAAAAATGAAGAAAAAGGAGAAAAACTATTTCGGGGGAAATGGAACAGTTAGATTTATAAATCTACATTACGAAATGAATTGCAACCTTCGTTATGATTAGAAATTATTAAATTTATTTCCTATACATTTTCTTTTTATTATTTTGAATACAAACATATGAAATCAGGGAATATCTCCATTTAATCTAAAATTTAAATGTCGATTTCAAAAATCAATTCATTTTTACTCGCTCCCCTCCTTTTTTAAAATTTAAATCTATACATATATAGGAGAAAAGCTACTCACTCCCTCACTTCTCAAGAGATCTCCAAAACTAATAGATTAAAATACTTGAAATCTAGCAGGCATGTTCCCTTTGTTGAGTGGAGATCCACTAAGAATGGGTTTTGAGGAAATCGATACCCAAGGAAGATTAAGAAGCCGCCAGACAAAGATTCCAATTTTTTTATTCTTTTGACTTCAAAGTTGGAAAACAATTCTTTTGTTGTGTATTGTTCTTCTATATAAGAGCGGACTTTGCGGAAATCCATTCCCAAAGGGGCTTGCGGGAGTTACGGGGGACGTTATAGATAAAAAAAATTCCCTAGTGAAAAGTTCCTAAATTAGGTTTGTTTATCCACTATGAGAATAGAAATCCACTCGAACGGGTTTTGACTTACAAATTGGTTGCGGCGAAGTTACAGACAAGAATCTCAATTTCTAGAACTTACAGACCTGTAATTCTGCTAATATATTACTTTAAAAGACAAGGGTAGGACAATTAATTGTCTTATAGACAAAAATTTCCGTTTTTGAACTATTACACACATACTTGAAATTTGGAAAACAAGTTTCTTTCGTTGAGTGGAGATCCACTAAGAACGGGTTTTGTGTAAATAGAATTCCAAGGGTGACTACGGAACCGCTATAAATACAAACAAATCCCCTTTTTTGAATAATTAGAACTGAGTTTTTCAAGCATGTTACTTTTGTTGAGTAAAGGTCTTTAATGGGGGTTGATGAAATCAACTCCTTGGTAGAGGGACAGATGGCGGGGATGAACGATAAATCTGCTTCCATTTTAGAAATTCACGTCCTGTCCTTTTTGAACAAGAGGTGATATGTATAAGAATATTTTTCAGTACAATCAAATATTATTGCTAGGCCTTATATAACAATGACCTAAAATCAATGTATAGTGTTACAATGTGATAAGAAAAATAACCGGCTAAGCTGGGAGGTAACGGCTAGTTATCATATAAAATTGTAATGTATTTATGAGGGGGGAAAAAAGACAATTCACATTAAAATTTATCCGAAGACACATAAGTGTTAACCTTTTAATGTAACAAGAGCTGTAAGGCGGTAATTAAACTTTCGATAATTTAGACATGCGTATATACGTATATCATATAATTATATGGCATGTAAAATATCCATTGAGAAACAATTTGGATCTGGTACTCTCGGCGAAATTATATCACGTCAATATTTAGCATCCAACGAGATTTTGAATTAAAATTAATTCAAGCATCATAATTTGGTAGTGAGAGCCACCAGTAGATGGTGCCATCACTGAAACGGATCTCACACTTGGAATGCCTGCTATTCTGCAAAGTGCTCAGGTGTCAAAATGCAACCCATTCGAGAGAAAAAAATCGAATTTTTGAAATAAAGTTATTAATTATTTTTCTTCTAATCTCTATACCACAGAACATCTTTCTCCCATAGATGAAAAGAAATTCCTTTTTCCACCACCTTCCACACTAATGTTACATAAAAATAACAGTAGAAAAATATGAATGTACATAATTTTTTTTGAAAAGTGCAGGGAAAGTTTAAATCAGGAAGGAGGGGGGGGGCAACTCAAATTACCTTGCGGGATACTTCAGAAAAATCCCTCGGGCATATAAATATATATATATATATATCCTTATATAATAGATATTTTTAAAACATAGAATAGATTTAGACCCACTGCAAACATTTATTGGAGTGAAAAATTTAAGCAGATTGATATATCATTGTTACATTATTACTGTTTTCATTGTTTTTCATGTATAAAAACACGGAAGTAATGCAATGATCCAATAATATATTTAATTAGTGAGATATTTTTCTACTCTTTCACTTTGCAAGTCTATCTCATTGCATGTGTTTGAGTACCGAAGTCGATGTCGCAGGCTTTCGTGCGCTAAGTTTGAGAGCGATTTATGTTTCATAATTTTCAACTTCGGAAAAAAAAATCGTAGTAACAGGAACAAGTGATGAAATAGTAACAGTTATGGGGTTCATTTGTTTAAAAAAAACTCTAAAAACAAAAATATTATATAAAATAGTCGCGTTTTGTAAAGTTGTAATGAATTGCGAGGGCGCAAAATTATCGAAGGCGGGCAACTGTTTCGTCACTCCTGGTTTAAATAGTGTTTATCTAGTCAAAATAATAATTATTTTCTAGGAAGTACGTTCTCTTTTAGAAATTTTGTAAGTTTGCGCTTGAAGACAATCCATCATCCAGTTAGTTTTAAGTATCCTAAGCAAACAAGTCCAAGATCCTAATCATAAGGCACTAGATACAGCTTTTATCACCAATGACCAGACACGACCACAAATATACCCAGATTGTTCTCTAAAAGGATTATCTCCGTGCTGAAAGAGGAAGTCCCTTCCCTAGGGCCCCTAAAGCAAGCGTAGGCCCTGTGAAGGAACACGAAACTTTAACAAACTCATAAAGTAGATAAAGCACCAAGGTGGTTACTGTTGGCCGTGCTAGGTTTCCGGTGGACCTCCGTTTCAGCAGACATTCTAAATATCCACGTGGCGTCCGTCTGTCCCACAGAATTGCCGATTACCCCTGAAATAGGTGAGCCAGTGGACATTGGAAACAAAGTTTGGATTTGGATGTGACAGTAGCGTTAACTGATAGCGTTAGGCATATTCGTTAATTTATGGCACGCTGGCTTTCTGATAATAGTGTTTGACGGAAGCTGTCAATGCTGCAGATGTCTTTCGTGATAAAAGATGTCAAGATGTCTGGAATTTTAGCTATCTTTCACATTCAACACGTTAGAAAACGGATATGAGGGAGATGGGAGTGATTATTCTCCTACTTAACAAAGAAAAATTTTAATTTATTTTCGGTTTCAGTCACTTATCTCTAGAAATATATATATATATATATATATATATATATATATATATATATATATTAGTAAAAATTCTCTTCTAGAGAGAGATGAATGATCAATAACCAAAACTGAAAAAATTGAAATTGCAAGATAACCAGACATTAGATTTTAGAAAGGATATGAGAAATTAAAAATAATAGAGCTTAAAATATAAAAATATGGATGCTACAGTATTTCAAACATTGCTGATTTAAAACAGCTTTATATATAAAATAACTTATAAAAAATTGGGGTTGATTATGTTTTTTGACCAGCCAACCTTCCCCCTTCCTGTTAATAATATTGAGTAGAAATCTATTGAAAATAATGGACAGAATATCTAAATCCATTACAAGAAAAAGGTAACCACCCTAAAACATTGCATTCAAAAATGCTGAGCCCGCTCTGTATATATAACTGCGTGCTTAAAATTTATACAAATTTCTATTGTCTTTCTACTAGTTAGTTTTCCTATCATTTCTTTTATAAAAAAATAATTTATTTGAAATACGTGTAAAATGTGTCGTCAGAATCCAAATATGCTCGAGCGTCATGGTCATTCGATTCGTATCCATTACTTTGGTGAAATTTATGTTCTTTTAGATAAAGTTGCAAAATCTAAAAATGTACCCTATTTAGTTGATAAACTACAAAAATTTTATTTCTCTGACTCCAGGGATCAGAAAAACTAATAATTTTGCAGCTATATTTTGAATTTTGTTTTCAACTTTTACTACCCTATCCTTTCTTTTTGTAATCCTTATGTATTTCGATAGTATTTGCAATATATACTACACCCCCTCCTTTTTTCAGCCGTCACTTCTCTCTTAGCTTAACACAGAATTCTAAGAATTTGAATGTGTAAGTTGATACCATTTCAGGATAATTGTTTCTTTTCAAAAGAATGTAGCCAAACTATTTTGATGGACAAATAGAACAGATTACTTTATTTTTACTCTTCATCCTATGATACTGTATCTGGCTTCCATATTTATATCACCCATTTGATTGGGTTGCATTTGATTTTAATTTGCATCGCACTATCAAGAAACGCGAGAGTGAAGCGAGGGACCTTGTCATTTTGAACCAGTTTCAAGGGATCTGGCACCTCCTCTCCGTATTTCCTCCAGGTGTTGTCTTCGTGACTTGACCGTGGTTCAAAATGACGAGGTCCGTCGCCAAAAGCCCACGAATAGCGGGACGTAAATATTCACTCACTCAATCCGGGCATCCTCACCTCACCATTGAGAGCACTTTGATTCTCGAAGGATTAAAAGTACACCAAACCCTCTACACGAAGGGTCTTTAATGAAATTAAGTTTCAAATTTTCAATTCGACCACGAATTCGTGACCCTGGCCATTCGATTACCGCTGCCGACTTCATTTCCTTGAAGATCAATGCTTATTAACTTTAAATGGATTCTCGGGGGCTTTCATATGTTTCAGCTCCTTTTCAGCACTTTATTATAAAGTTGGGTTAGAAAGGGTTTTTGGTCGCCCATCCGGTATAGTGGTTAGCGACGCTGGCTGCTGTGCCGTAGGGACTGGGTTCGAATCCCGGAGAAGACATGGATGTTTGTAAATGTATAGTGCCTTCGCGGCATGGGGGTACTCTAAATAGCCGTCGAGCCGCAAGTCCTCTCGTGTGGTTGGTGGAAGGGGAAGAGAGGTAGCCTGACCACTCCCAGGGTGTTCTCCCTCAAAATTGGGGTGGAACCGAGCCAAAACGTACTGTCACCTGCATGGTGCTCAAAGCTACGGCTATCGACAGGCGTACAATATAGCCCGATGCCATGATGAATTTCGTGAGCCTCGATCTGACTACGTCAGACAGGTTGCATAAGTAACAGAAAGGGTTTTATAAACTAACTTTTCCGATATCTCTACCAGGTCTCTTGAACTCAGTGATAGAAAATAAATAGGTATAATATAATTTTTCTCTTAAATAAAATTAACCAAGCACGTACACACATCCATTTTTGAGTCACAGGAACTGAAATAATTTTAACTACCAATTTTCAAGAAAGCAAAATTAAACTTATTATTACGACATATGATAAATTTAGGCATTTTTTAATAAATTTATGGAAAAAAATACTTATATTCTGAAAATTATAATTCTGAGATTAACGTTTTGTGTGATTTAAAGGTATGGAACATTCGGTTTCAAACATTATGAAGGATTTTTTTATTTTCGTACTCAAATCAATTCATTTGATATAAAAAAAAATATTTTCGAAATTCTTATTCCAAATCCCACTTTGGACAATGGGAGAAAATGGTGCCGAATGAACCACAAACAACTCATTTTTTCTGCATTGGATTATGATAATGATGATAATTATTCGCCAAATTGGCGATAAATATGTGAACTAAAATAGAATCCCAAGCGAGAAAGTTATATCAATAGTAAAAAATTATTTGTAATGTTCAAATTACACAATTATTTCTTTTGAAACAAAATTAAGAATAACCAGTTTTTCCTTTCTTTTTTTTTTAAATTTTGGAGAACAAGCAACATTATCCCAAAATGTTAATGGATATTTTATTTATTCATTTATTGCAGATTAATATGGTTCAATTGATTAAGCTGTTTTCAAACTTTTATTTCTATCAGATTTCTGCGAACCAACTGTGTAATTGAAAATTGAAACAGAAACCAAATGAATTATCTTAATTAATTTTATCTTAAATTATACATAATTTAAGATAAAACCAAATCTGTGGGGTAATTTATGCCAAGAAATGTTTTTAAACGATGCGTAAAAATTCTTACGAAAAAAAATTTCTATATATGTTTTAAATTATAAGATATGATATTTTTTTACACAGGAACTTTAGTTCAGATAATCACATAATATCAAAAAGAGTAAAATACTACAATTTTCCAAAGTATGCCAGAACTCAAACAAGAAAATGTATTATGATTTTTAACTTAAATACAAAAAGATTGACCCAAGGAATATTTCATATTATTTATATATTACAGTTTGAAAATATTTCTATGAATGAAAAATGTTTCAAAATTTTTTATGTTGTAATCATTTTAAAAATAAACGATCTAAAGAAAGTAATATATATTGTGATCCTTTTTAATTAGCAACATCTATCAGTCAAATCATTGAAGTAATTGGAAATTAAATGAATTTTTCTAATATATTGTAAAAATTATTTAGAGTAATGTAATTTAATTGATCCATACGTTTCTGTGTATGCCCTATTTTGTTTCAAACTTTTCTTGTACCGAAATGCATTAAGGCTAAAACTGTTTGAAAGATTTTGACAAAAATGTTTATTTATGTGATTATTTTCTGATAAAAACTTTGTATTTCGATACATTTTAAACACAAATTGATGTTTTATTCGTTGTAATTTAATCATGATGCAATTGTGCAATTAGTTTCAGTAATTTTTCTCGTGTTTTTGTTTATCTTTTTACGTTGCTCTAAAAATTTTTTGGCTGGGTGTATGTGTTACACAGACATTAACATTACTCAAAATATTTCTAGTGTTTCAGATATGACTTTCAAATATTAGAACAAACATATGTAATGCCGACATTACATATGTTGTAAGCACAAAAACGAATAAATTTGAACAAATTGCAGTTTGATCATACAATATTATCTTTCTTATAGTCGTTAAAGCGTACTGTTAGAAAACTCATTCATCCCTCCCCTTAATTTTTATATCGAAGAAAATCCAACATTTTTGAGTCATAAATAAGGCTGCTCAAAAAAAAAAAAAAAAAAATCATATTTATAAGAAAAATAATTGCATCTTTCAGGCAATTTTTGAATGTTTTATTTACTTAGATTCAACATATTTTAACTCAAAATTAATACGTGTCATTTAAAAACATTTCAAAGAACCTAATTTTTTGGTTAATGTAAAAAAAATGTATAAGTACTTTTTTTACATGATTTTTTAACACTTGTTCTTTTAATTTTTAAAACACGAGGTATCAATGTGTTGGTCAAAATTTATCACACCTCCTTTAAAGTAATTTCTATCGTCATCAGTGTTATTTCCAATCGTTTTTATCCCTTAAAAGGTTCCTTTCAAATTTTATTTTATCAATGGATTCAAAACAGTGATTACAAAGAGGCAGTTTTAAACGTGGACTAACAAAAACCCACACGGGGCCATATCGTGAGAATAGGGAAATTGTGGGGACGAATATTTTGCCAAAATAATCATAAATATTGATGGCATTATGCCAGCTTTTCTCAAACTTCCAATATTTGCTATATTCAATAATAATTTTCATCACCCCCCCCCCTCCATACAATAACAATGTATTCAATTCAGTAATACTGTACTTTGATGCTAAAGCTACAATACGACTTAAACCTCTTAAAGGACGCATATAAACGTCTCGCTCAGCCAAAGCGTTATTTCCCCTGGACACGTATATATACGTCTTTCCGGAGTACGCTATCTGTTCTGTGAACTGCAATTCATAAAATTATTCCGAGAGCAATGAAATGCAATAAAAGGGACTTGACAGTGTTTGTGAAGGATTTACTTATTTCAGAGGATTTGCTTATTTGTTCTTTTTCTCCCCCGCCTCCTGATACACCACATACGCACTCCTACTCAGAAAACGGTGGCATTGGAGAGCAAATTGCATAACCTTTAATCGGCAGCCAAGGGATTAACTATGAACCGTACAAATTATCAAGATAAGAGTTGATTATTGTATATAATTTTGTATATGACAACATCATGTGTGTGTGTGGGGGGGGGGTCACTAGTAATTATTAAACTTGTCCTTAACTTAGTATTGCTAAATTAATTATAAAATACATTGTGCAGTACTAGTACATTTATATGCATTATATTAGTGTAAATGCGTCTTTTATTTTTTATTATGTCAGAATGTGTTTTGTTTGTTTATTTCAGTAAATTAGTAATTTTCTTAAATAATTTTTAATTTTCAACTTTTCAATATGCTAGCGCCCTCTCTCGTAGAGTTATCATGCGCCCCACAGTTTGAGAAATGCTGCATTATGTGGAATAGCATTATCGTGATGTAAAACACATGAGCTATTTCGTCACTATTCAGACTGTTTTTGACGAACTTTTTCCAGCTAACGACACAAAACACTCGAATAGTAATCTTTATAGACCTTCTGGTCAGTTTATAGAAATCAATAACACGACTATCTGTGGAAAAAGTCAACATTACCTTGATTTTTGAGCGTCAACCGAATACTTCTCGATAAACAATCACCTTCAAAAGCTTTTTAAAACATTTCAAATGTGTTTATAGCAGAAATTACATTGTAGAATTTCTGCTACAGGACATACAGTATATTCTTTGCTCAAGTCCGCTCGACATTAGGGATAAACAACGAAGTAAAAGCTGTTCTCTCATTAAAAACAAATTTGTTTTCAAACGATAAATTGAAAATTCCTGAGTGTGTTGCCACATTTTTGTATAAGTCGTAAGAAATATTGTATAAAAATTTGCAGACGATGTATCTATTATAAGACTTTTAAAGGAAGCTTCCTTTTTTAGCAATCACAACAGTAGAATCATTTAAATTCCAGTAAATATTAATATGTGTATGCGTGCATGAAGGAAAACAAAATACATTTAAAAGAATGAAGAAGTAAATAATTAAATCAAAAATACAAAAAATCAACTAAACAAAATGAACATGTAAAAAGAAGTAGAAAAAAAAAATTAAATGGAGCCTAGCAAATCCCAAAGGAATTTTGGACTTAAGATCGAATAAACTTATACTTCTGTAGAATGGTCAACGGGGCACTTGACCTCTGGTAAGGTCTTAACCCCTATCTTAAGGATATTGTTGAGCTTTACTGATAGAGCTTGCCATGATTATTGGGCGAATAACAAACTTAATAGAAATTAAAGTTAAAATTAAAATTGCGACCTTAAAAATTAAAAATAAAATTGCTGGAGCCGATTTTGTTCTCTTTGTAAAGTTATACTAATTTGATGGTACTGACCTTCTCCATGTTACGATTCGGTAAGCTAATAAGGAAAACAGAAAAAAGAACAAGAATTTGAAAATACACGAATGAAAAGTCAATAAATTTAAGGTTAACAAAATGACATAGATTTACAAAGAAAGAATTTTAAAAAATTCTACTCAAAACAGCGAAATTTAAAGAAATGAAAATCTTGAAAAAATTGTAAAGCTACTAGTGTCTCACTGTACATCCTAAGAATATGAAAACACGTCAACTTTACAAACAGGGCAAAAAGGATGCATGCTGATGATAATTGGTTGGTTTTAAGTTCGTTGGTTGTGTAAAATAATGAAACTGTAATTGGATTAAATATCTTGAATGTATTTATTTTTCCAACACCCGTGCTTGGCTTCTTGACCATTTGACGCCAAGCCTCCCAGGACCGATTGACGATGTGGTCAGTCGGGTATTCATCGAGTCCAGTACATTGGAGCAGGTGGTCGCCATCCATTCTGGCATGGTCGCAGAGTGGGCAGGCTTCGTCAGCAGCCAGGCCAAGCCAGTGGAGGTGTGCTCCCAAAAAGTCATGTCCGGTGGTTAGGCGAAAGCGGGCAAAAGTCTCGGCTCTCTCTCCAGGTGCTTCGGGATTGAACCCACAGTGGCCAGAGTTTCCCAAGGCTCTTGGTTTTTTGGGCCATGGTAGTATATTTGTCGATGAATGTAGAAATAAAGCTCTTTGCTCTTCTGAGAGTCAAGGGGACTTCCGGTTGTGGAGACTCGGCTTCCTGCTTGGCTTTTTGGTTGGTCCACTCATTGCTGGGGATCCCAACATGACTCGAAATCCACTGTAAGGCCACAGTTCAGTCAATATCTTAGAATGTGTGGCAGAAAGTATATAAACTGTGAGAAAAGCATTTTTAATCTATCACAATCAGACTTCCAACACAATCTGTGATCTTAGTGTTATGTAGAGGTTTTGCAGTCAAAAGCTGCAAGATTATTAAAAAATTTATGATGTATATATGTTTTTAAGAAGCTAATGGGATAATCGTGATCCTAACAAAAATGGAAAATTTTCCTAAAATAGCTGAATTTATTTGTGTAATTATTTTAAAGTAAAAAAAAAAAAAAAAACAATAAAAAACTCTATAATCTGATTATATACAAGATGCTGTTCCAAAAAGGTATTTTAATCATATGGAATATAAATACATCTCTTTTATCGCTAATATTATAGCTATTTTATTATTCATGAGTTGCAAGTACGAATTCCAGAATTAAAAAAATGTTAAAATTAACATGTTGTGGTATAGGATACAATATATAGTTTCAATTCACTATTTCTACCCAAAATAATTAATTCAACAATATAACGGCCAAGAAAATAGAATTCATTACCAATATGACCTATTTCAAAAAAAAAAAAGAGAAAGAGTAAGTAATTGTTGGCCAAACAGGACCACTTTGGGGTGGTTAAAGATAAAGGGTCCACTTTGGACCCTTTATGTGCTTACAAATTTTTTTTTTGACAAAAAGCAAGGAAATTTTCGGTAGTTACGTGTTATACCATCGACCAAATTAACCGAATCAAAAAATGTCACAAATTCAAAAAATGCTGCCAAATGCTGCCATCGTTATTATTGCTGTGTTCGAACATGATTGAGAGTGGTTTTCTCTATTGGCTGCGTATCGTGGCAGTTGGCGGCATTTTTTGATTTTATGAAATTAACGACGACGATATACGTAATTACCAAATTTTCTTGTAATATATATATAAGTTAAATCAAAATATTTAATTTTTCCATTTGTACTGAAGTATGTTGTTGATATTTATTACATATCAGAGTATGAGAACTCTAACCATATCATCAACATCTATGGAGTTATCTTTCAACATATACACTAGACTATCCCTCTGAATCTAAATCAAATGATATACATAAAGATATGTCAGACATAAATATTCAAATGATGTAATTAGAGTAAACAATAAGATAAGGTTTATACTGTATGCAGAGAGCTCATCTAACAATTTGTTAGATAATTATTGTAAAGGTTTTAACATCTTACCATGCAAGATGGTACAACATGGCGCGTACAAGTACTAAAGTTAAGGACATATTTCAAAAATTTTTGGGTAACCGTGGTAGCCAAGTGGTCTAGGCATCGGATCATGGCTAGCGTGTCATGAGTTCGATCCCAGTACCACTAAAGACCCGCCGTGTAGGGGAACGATGCACGTTCAATCTGTCGAGAGTCAAACGTCCTCCCGTTGGTGTGGGGTGGTAGTTAGGAGAGGGGGGTGCCAGCTCTGGTGTCGTCCGCGTCACTTGACCATGGTTCAAAATTACGCGGACCGTCGCCAAAAGCCCTCGTGTAGCTAAGACAGTGCGACGTTAATATTCACTCACTCACTCACTCAAAATCTTTGGGCGATCGATCCATCAAGAAATTTTTGGCTACCTCGTTCCCCTAATCTAAACACATACTTGATTTTTTTTATACGTGGATATTTAAAGAGCTAACATTATGAAGATAATCTTCAAATAAAAAATTATCTGAAAATTTCCTATAATCAAAAATTACAACAAAAAACACTCTTAGCTTTCTCAAAATAGGTGTGAACGGGTTTAGAATTGCCCTTAAAAAAAGAACATATTGAATATTTGCTAAAAATCAAAAAGTTCAAAATTCTTTTTCTACGCTTATGTTACTCATAGAAATGCTTATAATACTTATATGTATACTTTCACTTAAAATTGCCATTAAAATACGTGAAAAGAACAAAAAAAAAAGTTTCTTTTTTGGAAATAATCTGCATTTCATTTAAAAGTTATTAATAATCATGAAATAATCTTATAATTTTAACATATTTTTAAAGTCATTTAGGGCTATATTAAAATGTATTAAAATCAACATTTTCAATTATAGTAATACCACGACTTAGCTACCCCGACTTACGCGAACTCGTAGTTACGAACTTTCAAATTTTCATCGATTCATCTTTTTCCCACCCTTCTTTCCCATTACTAAAACAGGCGTAATCAGAGCTAAGCCTAATGAAATTGGTAATGTGACTGTGAAATTGTCAATTTTGTCAGGCAAATAAATTTCGAAGTGGACAGCGATGACGTTCAAGTACTGCAGGATTCCCACAATCAGAAGCTGACAATGGACGAGCTCATAGAAGATCAAAAGCAAGGCATTGAAGAAAAGTATTTAGACCAAGTTCAATCAGAAGATTGAATGAGGGTTGGGAATTTCACAGAAGGACTCAGTTTAATTGGAAAATGATTACAAATTTCAGAAAAAAATACATACTTAAATGAAGAGTGTATTCTTCCAACAAAACAAGGAATAAAAAAATTTTTAGTATGCTGTGAGGATATTTTGCGGGAGAAAAATAATCTTTTAGCAGGCAGATTACTTTGTTAAATCTTATGAAACCTACTACATTAAAATAACTTCGAAATACGATTTTGTATTTGTGTTACTTAAGATTTTATTAAACATTTCATTTTTCTAAATTATTATTTCCTTTCATCTCCGACAACACTAACTGAAATAGCTTACAAGTATTTATGTGCGAAATTATATCCCGATTTATGCGAATTCGAGTGAGTGAATATTAACGTCACACTGTTCAGCTACACGAGGGCTTTTGGCGACGGTCCGCGTCATTTTGAGCCATGGTCAAGTGACGCGGACGCCCCCTCTTCTAACTACCACACCACACCAACGGGAGGATGTTTGAGCTCTCGACAGATTTTACGTGCATCGCTCCCTACACGGCGGGTCATCAGTGGTACTGGGATCGAACTCATGACACGCTAGCCACGATCCGATGCTTAGACCACTCGGCTTCCGCGGCCAATTATGCGAATTCGAATTAGGCGGTTATCACTCAATTCCACCTATCGGGTAGGTTCGGAGTATTACTGTATTTGAAATATTATGAGTAGTTAAAAAATATTAAATGTCACATGAACAAGCTCTGTAAAATATAAGGACTATAATAAAACAATATCTTAATTTATCAAAACAAAATGGAGAAATACTCGTATGTTTGATGTATTCTTAAAGAATCAGATGCAAAATGTATTATAAACAGCAACAAGGTTTAACCCAACAATTTTTAAGACTAATTATAGCAAGCGTAATAACAAATATTTGTGTAAAAAACTTTTTCTTCGTGAAGATCTGTTTATATATGAAAGTAACGTAAAAATTGAAATTTAGTCTAGAGCATCTAAAGGAAACTAAATCGCTTTTTTCATTTAAAAGTAGAGTAAGTGAGTGAATATTAACGTCACACTGTTAAGGTACTCGAGGGCTTTTGGCTAAGGACCTCACCCTCTTGAACCATGTTTCAAGTGACGAGGATGACACCTGAGAGGGCACCAATGCGAGGACGTTTGAGATCTCGACAGATTTAACGTGCATCGCTCCTCTACACGGTGGGTCTTCAGCGGTACCAAGCTCGAACTCATGACACGCCGGCCACGAGTCCATTACTTTGATCACTAGGCTATCGTGGCCACTCAATCTAAAGTAGGACCTAGGTACTTGTTAATTCGCAAGTAGTGGGACATCAATTTCGAATACAAGTGTTTTACTAAGCGTGAATAAAATAGCCGGCTGGGTGGCGTGATTGGTTTGCCGCTGGCCTTCTGCACCCAAGGTCAAGGGTTCAACCCCGGTCCAAGTCGGTGGATTTTCGTGATGCAGAAAATCGATAGCGGCCATTTCGTATCATTATACGGCACGTAAAAGATCCCTAGAGTGTCTGTATGGCTTGGGCGCTCTCAACCAAATTAAATCCTAGTACACGTTTGCTTCGCCAGAGCTCAGGTGCCTCCCTCTGGGGAGGAAACTGGGCGTCAAAATTACATTCGGCGATTGGTATCCGTCTATACGGCGCCGCACTAAAGAGTGATACCAGCTCTTGGGGATGTACTAGGTCTGCAATGGTAAAAATACCAATCCAGCCCATTGGATAAAAAAAAAAAAAAAAAAAAAAAAAAACTAAGCGTGAATATACTGCTATTATTTTTCAACAAGATATCGAAATTGAAACCTACAGTACTTTCCCCCCTTTTTTTCTTTCTAGTAGTAACTAAACGAGGCTAACTAGAAATCTAAAAAGATTCTTAAGAAATATATGTATTGGTTTATTACATTGTAATCGGTAAGCAAAAAAGCAAACTAAAAAGGTTTTCGTCTTTATAAATTATTTTATTAATATGTAGAGTATTGTTTGACGGGGGGGGAAAAGTTGGGGTTTAATTTAAACTTTAAGAAGAAAAACGTAAGCATTAGTAAATAAAATTCAGAAGGGAAGTACCAAAGTACTAGTGAGTGGCGAGTTGTATTAACGTCGCAATATAAAGCAACAAGAGAAAATGGACCACGAAATTTTGAGCCTCGGTCAAGAAACTAGATTTTGAGCTGGCAACCCCCCTTCCAAACTACCACACCACGCTAACAAGAGGACTTTGAGCTTTGAGCATCAGGACCTTCTACAAGGCCGGGTGAGTGAGTGAATATTAACGTCGCACTGGTAAACAAGGCGAGGGCTTTTGGTGACAGACTTCGCAATTTTGAACAATGGTCAAGTGACGAGGACGACACCTGAACGGCCACCCTCTCTCCTATCTACCAAAGCCAGACCAACGGGAGGACGTTTGAGCTCTCGACAGATTTAATGTGCATTGCTCCCCTGAGTCTTTAGTGGTACTGGGCCTACTTTTATTACTGGGGTACTTTAGTGGTACTCGTGACATGCCAGCCACCTTGACCACTCGGCTACCGCGGCCATTCTACAAAGCCGGTACAAAGTACTAGCAACTAAAAATAAAGAAAATGATGATACAAATTAGAAAAGCAAGAATAAAACCTTAGACTGTGGGGAATACATTCTGGAGAAATAATTTTCTTGATAAATAATTTTATCCAGAAAATAAATACAATATTTATTACATTAAAAGATTTTATAAAACGTTTAAAAAACTATTGATAAGTACCGATAACGGGAAAAAATATCTTTAATTATCTACAGATAACCAAACTACTACAGCTATTCAGAAGTCGAAATTAAACTCTTAATAAGTTATACGGACACAATTGTCTTAACAATTCTAAAAATCTGCATAATCCACACCGATGACAGGTTATTGTTTCTAAGACAAGAGCACAGCGGATTCTATAAAAAGACACAAGCGATTCAAATTTCATTAGGTAGCAACACAAGATTCAATCTATCCATAATAACCCATTGGCCTGTCCCTATCCATCATTTCCGAAAAGTCTTTAGAAGCCCGAGAGAGAAAAACCGTTCGTGTTTCCAGCGAAATGTTTCATTCTGAATCTCTAAGATGTCAACAGGAGATTGAGAATTACGATTCGACGTCCCAGTCATCACGCGTAACAAGGCTTACGTGTGGGCAGTGACTCTCCAAGAAAATCACAGGCGAGGACAATAAAATAATACATCAACCTTGTTTGTTTTGACGTATGAAAGGTATTTTCTTCTTCTTTTACGATGTTGATGAAGACGATACGGGCAGCTGATTCAAGGCAGTCGCATTATGGACACAACCGAACACAGGGAACCGGATACGAGGAATAATTGAATATTCGAGACGTCTTTTGAGAACGGTTTTTATCAGCTTCCGTTCCACTTAACGATGCATCTCATCTCGTGTACATTAATATGTATCTGATTCGATCGAGGGCTGCAGATGAACCCTGTGTCCCCGGCATGTCAAAGCGCTCGCTAATTTCTGTCGTAGCTCGTACAAGGAGGAGTAAATAAATGTAATACTGAAAGCTTTGCGATAGTACTTGTTTTCTCAGGTTTGTGAGACTTGTTTTTTTTCACTACATAAATCTTTCACCTTTTGAGAACTTTAAAATATAAACTGTTACAAGCGTCTGGTTTTTTTTTCTTTCCTTTTTTCTTTTTAGTTTTATGTTGTTAACAAGACGGGTATGCAACTCATAACACTGTTCGCAGGGGCGTAGCAACCGCCGTACCAACTGTATCAATGATAAGGGCCCTCAAGCTTTAAGGACCTCAACATTTGTTAGCAAAAAATCAGAAAATGCAAAAGGGTCCCAAACAAAAGATCTCAAGGAACTTTGATACAGGGCCCACTCAAGGCCACGGTAGCCTAGTGGTCAAGGATCGTAGCCGGCATGTCATGAGTTCGAGCCCAGTACCACTAATCCGTGGTAGGGGAGCGATGCACTTTAAATCTGTCGAGAGCTCAAACGTCCTCTCGTTGGTGTGGTAGTTAGGAGAGAGGGTGCCTGCTCAGGTGTCGTCGTCGTCACCTAGTCATGGTTCAAAATGACGAGGTCCGTCGCCAAAAGCCCTCGTGTAGCTGAACAGTGCGAAGTAAATATTCACTCAGGACTAGCTACGCCAGTGTCTGTTCGACAGTGATCGAACTTTTATTAACGCCACATCCTAAAACAACACAAGGGCTATCGCAATTTTTGACCATGGTCAAGTGAGAGGACAACTGAGCTGGTATCCCAATCTAAACTGCCATATCATGTCAATGAGATAATATTGAGCCCCGACAGATATTTAACGTGCGTCAACCCCCTCAACACGGTGAATCTTCAGTGGCACTAGGGCTGGAACTCATAACACCATCGCCACGAGTTCATGATCTTGACCACTAAGCTATCGCGGAACTAAAAGTTGAGGGAAACCTAAGCTCATCCAATTTCCAAGCAATGCTTCAGAAGATAAGACAGGCAGTTACATGAAAACTAAGAGACAGCTGGAAACAAGAATGGAGAGTGAGTGAGTGTGCTTCATTAAAGTTGCACTATAAGGGTTATTGGAGCCGGGTCTCGTACTTTTGAACCATGGTCAAGGGATAAGGACGACACATGAGCTTGCACCCCACTCTCTCTACTACACATATGGAGAACTTTGAGCCTCGACAGATGTAACGTACATCAGTCACTCTTCACGCGAGCCTTTAGTGACACTGGAAATCGAACTCATGACATTCCGTCCACGAGCCCATGGCCTTGGCCACTATGTTACCACGGCCATGCCCTGTTGGGCAATAATCACCATTATGTTTGCAATAGAAAGACTAAAATGCATACTGGAGCTTAAAGATATATGGATATGAGAATTAAAAGGAACTTTTAAGTTATTTAAGACTACTTTCGACAAATGTACGAGAACTAAACGTCGTAGCACATTTTCAGATACAAAATGTCTGAATTTTCATGAACAAATTTGCAACATTATAATTCATTCATTTGTTTATGATATAGCGTTTTTAAAATATTCCGTAAATTTTTATTTGTTCTTTTAATTTTAACATGTAAAGGAATAGCTCGTTTAGCATTACAGTTTTGAAGAAAAAATTTTCTACCACAGAAAAAAAATGGATCGACTCAGATAAAAATGAGGAGCATCATAAAGTATTCTATTTCCTACAGGATAGTGAAGCCGGAATATAATATTAATGTTTGAGTTGTTTTATATCAGAAAAAAATTTCAGAATTCGGGTCTTTTTCTTTAGCATTAAAAGAGAAAACTTAAGCATTTAATACGTAAGAACTTAGAATTCAAAAGGGACAGCATTTGTTGAACAAGTTAGAGGCGGGGCTGCGTTTAGCCAATACGGTCGCTGCAAAAACTCTGAATGAAATTTTACACAGTAAGAGTAAAGAAATACAGCTTGAATACCCCCTTGAAATACAGCTTGAATACCCCCTTGAAATACAGCTGTGTCTGTGCGAAAGCGATTGCCCTGATTGGTCTATAGAGTAGGTCAGTAAATATTCTTTGTGGGAATGCAATTTCTTACATCCATTCACAGGGCAGCATGCATTCCGATATATTAATTCACTGAGAATTAAGGAATTTTTTAAAGTTAACGCTAAGTCAGGATCTGTTAAGATAATTCTATATCAGTGGCGCACACAAGGAGGGGGTCCCCGGGTCCCCAAAGCCCTTGATTTTTCCCCTGATTGATTATAATTCTATATATATAGTACGTAAAATTTAATAAAGTATTCGTTATTAATAATTCATTTTATTAACTAATGCTAAATATTTATTCTGTAATTAATTTATTGTTTTTTGTTCCCGGAAATTGACAAAATCAAAATAACATGTTGGGTGGCGTTTTGGAGCGTAATACGAGAATGATGGACTACCGACACTGGACACCCCCCTCCCGACCTTGAAAAATTACTGTGTGCGCCATTGTATTCTACATCTTTATCACAGTTCAAATTAGATACATGCTTTTTTATGTAATTTATCGCTTGGTTATTGAAATTATCTATTACAATACGTAAATAAAAAATTAACAAATAAAATAAAAATTAATTGCTAGCTTTTTGATAGTTTGACGAATTATGAAAGGTTTTACTCGCTGCTTTTAGAGATCTAAATTTCTGTTTAGCCGGTGGGGGTGCGATTCAATTTCAAATATATAAATTCTTTATTTGTGATTACAATTTTTTTTATCACGACCTAAAGTTTGTAATTATTTGCAATTAAGTTTGTATGTAATGTTCAGTGACAAATGGTATAACCGTATTCAACATTTTCGGTGACGCACTGAATACGGTTGCCAAAGTTTATGAAAAGAGTACATCATGAAGTGTTTATTTTATTTGTGTTAAATTCCATGTACCGTTACTTAAAAAAATATAAAGGGTGAATGAAAAATTTAATTCATGATACATCTTCAGTTTCACAACGTTTGATTCAATATTTGCAGTCAGCCACCAAATGCGATGATTTAAATTTTCGAAAGTAATTTCCTTTTTTCTAATTTGATTAACCATTACTGGAGGGTCAATCGATATTTTAAACGAATGGAATAAATAGTCATGTAAGGTAGGTAACTCAGCGTTTCTCAAACTGTGGGGCGAGCCCCCCTTGGGGGCATGACAACTCTGCGAGGGGGGCGCGAGTATTTGAAAAGTCGAAAACAAACTATTATTTAAAAAAAATATTAATTTATTGAAAGTAAACAAACAAAATACATTCTGACAAAATAAAAAATAAAATAAACATTTACACTGATACACTACACCTATAAATGCACAATGTATTTTATAATTAATTTAACAATACCAAATTAAGAACAAGTTTAATTATTACCAGTGCCCCCAAGGGATTGTTATATATAAAATTATATACAAAAATTAACACTTAATTTTTATGGTTTATAATTATACCTTGACTGTGATTAAAAGTTACGCGTTTCGCTTCCCAATGCCAACCGTTTTCCACGTAGGCACACGCATGTGATATATGGGGGGGGGGGATACAGAAGCAAATAATCTGAAATAAGTAAATCCTTCGCAGACATTGTCAAGGTCCTTTTATTGCATTCCAAAACCTTCGAAACAAGTATATGGATGGTAGTGTACAGAAAAGATCGTACTTCCGAAAGACGTATATATACGTCCTGAGAAATTAACGCATTGGCTGAGTGAGAGGTTTACATACGCCGATGGTACTTAAGAGATTAAAGTCGTATCATAGTTTTTACGTCAAAGTATAGTATTATTGAATTCAATACATTGTTATTGCATGAGGGGGGCGCGACGAACATTATGATTGAATATTAGGTCGCGAATATTGATACTTTGAGAAGCACTGAGGCAACTGATTCAAAGATTAAGGTCTTTTCCTCTTAACTACTTTCTGACCACCATGGAACCTACCAAAACCCGTGAACGTTAATCACTTGACTCAGTTAGTGACTTGACCAGAGAGTATAAAACTTTTAGGGGGTAGAGGGTATAAAACTTTTACTTTTTGAGCATCAAAGAACCCCATTTCTTATCACGCGAATAGCACGTTATCTTGTCTAACTCCGTTAATACATAACAATATAAATTATTGACAAAAAAAAGGGGGGGGGAGAATGCAGCACTTTAAAAGCTAGTTTCTTTTAAAAACATCCCGTCTCCTAAAGGTTAATCTGTATGTTTTTGAAATTGTTAGGTTATTGAAAACACACACGCAGCACTTTTCTCTATTTTGTGAGTTCAAGTTACTTAAAATACCGTTATAGAAATTCTGCTTTTCTTTTAAAGTCCGTATCATAGTATTTATCGAAATGAAACAAATTGTATAAGAAAAAGTAATAAATAAACAACAATCAAAAAAATATCCGCGAAAGCTTCTATAAAATTATATTTTCATGGGATCTTTTAAAAATACTTTGATATTTGTTTTAGGATTCGTTCGTAGTTTTTCAGAGATTCAAAAATATATATAAAAAAAATGTTTTCTTAAATAAAATTAAAAATATTTTACTGCAGAGAAATTCTTATATTTCTCTCTCTTTTAGATGCATTTTATGGTACCATACAAAATACGCTAATCTTTAAATTTAATAAAAGGAAAGGAATAATTCCCCAGAATTTACGCCAGGTTTATAAATTCACAAGTTAATTGAAAAACGTAAGTCTTAAATTAATTTCATTAGGTTCCAAAGCTTTGCAAATTGATTAATTTAAGGAATCTCATGTGTTCTTCGAACAAAGAGGGCCAAATTTTATTACTATATAAACGCTGCAATGGGTTCCAAGTTTTAAAATCTAGATAACAAGTCTTGATGCTGTCAAGTTATTAATTTTTGAGCACACACAATACAGAACTTGATACAAAAATATTCAAAAACTTTCATTAAAAAAAAGATGGAAAAATAGCAATTTCCTGTTTTTAAATTGATATGAAATTACTTGACGTTGATGGATTCATTACTGTCATAATAGAAGTAAAATGAGTGCTCTATATCAGTGACGTAATTCTATTTTTGAACCATGCCAACCAGATTACTCAGAGTTTGACAGATTAATATGCATAAGTGCAATTTTGGTTAGTAGATATATAGTCTCTCCTTTTAGGCTAATGGAGAAATTGTTTTTTTCTTTTGTTGAAACTTTATATAAAAACAAATTACGCCATTTTTTAGTTGTATTAGTTGGAATCAACTGAAGAAATAATCACCCCATAGTCTGAATGATTAAGAAAATAATAAAAGTCATTTTCCATGACAAGAGTAGTTTTTTTAAAAAAAAAATATTTAGTTAAGTAATAAAAATGAAAAACGTCCAATAATTAAACTCAAAATGTTTTTGAAAAGAAACTACTAAGTTTGATTGATATTTTGCTCTTCCTGTTTTATATTCATTTTTGCATAAATTTCTTTCGGAAATAATTTTTTTTAAAATGTTAATTTCGCCTGTAACGTATCTCACCTCTATTTTAACTCGTCTGTAACATATTTCTCTTTAATACATAATAATTTTTTTGCAATATTAATAATGCAGTTAATAATTTTGATGACAATTAGCAAACGTTTGTAAGTCAAACAATCAGGAATAACAATAAGGTAATAACCGCGCGCGTTTTCTGTTGAAATTTTCAATGAAGAAGATTTCAACAGATTCTAAATAAAAAGTCAGCAACAGCATACGTTCGATTGCCTTAAAACTGAATTAAAGATTTCTAAAATGACCGAAATGTTTCAGTAACATGTGTGGACCATATGAATGAAACTGAGTAACCACAGTAGCAAAATAAATGAGCGAAAATTCATCACTTCTAGCTCTGAAATACACTTTCTACTCATCGTCTAGTCTCACCGGAAGTCTGTCATACTGAAGACAAGATCTCATTTTGCACATACATTCGGCATGCGAGACACACATAAAAACTTTTTTCTGAGATACATTCCCCTACGTATAATCATTATGTTTATGCACTCACTGTATCCAATCTCTGTGAGTGACTGATATTAATTGAGTGTTCTGCTTTCAGATCTGCTCGTTTTAAATATTTTAAATCATACACTGTAATTGCTGGGTAAGAGATTAAAGTTTTTCATAGCGAACGAGAGTTATATTTATGCACACTAAAAGCTGCACGAGAGCTATTGGTGACGGATCTCGTCATTTTGAACCATGGTCAAGTGATGAGGACAACACCCGAGCTGACAAACCCCTCTAAGGGAGGACGTTTGAGCTTCCACAGATTTAACGTACCTCCTCTGTCTTCAGTAGTACCAGGCTCGAACTCATGACACGAGTCCGTTACCTTGATCCCAAAGCAACCGTGGCCACCCTTTCTCTGTTAGATCCTTCTGCATGCAATCACTATTTTTATCCATTTGACTGACTATCTGCAAGTGACCGTGACTGATATTGATGGAGTGTTCTGCTTTCAGATCTGCTCGTTTTACATATTTTAAATCATACACTGTAACTTTAACTGCATGGTAAGAATTTTAATTTTTGCATAACGAGTGAGTTAGAGTTATATGTACACTGCATTATAAAGCTGCGCGAGGACTATTGGTGACGGTCCTCGTAAATTTTAACCTTGGTCAAGTGATGAGGACGACACCTGAACTCTGGTGACCCCATCTCTTCGTTTCTACGTCACACCAAACCAATGGGAGGACGTCTGAGCCTCAGCCTCTTCATTGGTATTAGCTTGAACTCATGACATACCAGCCACGAGTTCGCAACCTTGACTATTAGGCTACCGCGGCAAATTTACAAATTTTTGCATAGCAGAGGCTTTTTTTTTGAAAAATAGGCAGGTTTTCTTACTTGTTGTACTGTTTATAGTTTGACTTTAACATGGTTTAGTTTATTCGAATGAAAAATTTCTTTATCTTATGTTTGGCACAATATATTCCAAGACAAATTGGAGCCAAATATTCCAACTAAGTATCGTCAGATATCCCTTTCGATTACATCCGATAGGAAGCTTGTCTCCAAACTGACCCTAAAATCCCCCTGGAAGTGCTCACGAAAACCCCGATTCCCTCCCATTTTCCGATCGGTAACAAATGACTGTCTTCTCTTCTTTCATTTCTCTGAGAATCGGAAGTGGCCGCTGTAGCCGAGAGATCATGTTTGTGAACTGTTGGTCGCCATTCTTTCGACCAAATAGTGGATTTGAATTTGGTTTCTATTAAAGACTCGTCATATAGAGGAATTAATGCAGCTAAAATCTGTTGAGGCTCAAAATTATCACGTAGGCATTTTGTGGATATTTGAAGAGTGGTTGTGACACTCAGTTGTCGAATTGTGGTTAAAATTAATGTTACCAGTAGCAATCGTGTCACTTCAGGTTACAATGCTAGAAAGCAATCAGTCTGAAGAAGGGAAATGCAATTCTTCTTTATAAAGAAACAGGAGAGAGGAAGGGGGAGTTGCCGGAAAGAATGTTGAAGAGTCCCGAATAGTAAAATCTTCAAACGCTTCTCTCATGTTCTTCAATAAAATTGAATACTCACTATACTTTAATTCAACAACTACAAAATCAAATTTAAATACAAAATTAGCTAAATACTATTAGCTCATCTTTACTCAAATACTTTCTATTCATCCTATCAAATTCAAATAAATTTTTTAAACTTGTAGTGGATGACACTTGATGTTAATAAAGTGTTTTCAAATATTAATTCATTAATTACCGGTTTTCGACGCCAACTTCGATTCGTTTCCATTATAACACCGCAGTCATAAACATGTTATTTTTTCAATTCCTACTATTAGTTCACTTTCTCCCTATATATGTGTGTGTGTCTTGCTCAAATTTTCAATCGTTAATAAAGTACTTTCTATTCATCCATTCAAAGTAGGAATTGATTTAAATTTCTTGTTTTATTTAGTAAAATATGAAATATACATGAAATTCCTGATTTATTTTCCCGTGCAGGGATGTCTTAAGACTCTTTGAGGCCCTGGGCCTAGAAGAGACCTTGGGCTCCTAAGAAAAAAAAGTAGGCCATACCTAATTTCTTTAAAAGTAGACACTATATAGCATACATTGGTAAATATCCATTCAAATGGTCATTTGAAACAAATCAATGTGCAGGACTCTATCTCAAAAGCCTAGGCACAAAACGGGTGGACCGATGGCCGCATTTCGACTCAATGAGTAGAATGATTGTTTATGGTATTAGACCTAGGCCTTGACATGGAGAACAGTCATCACATAATAATACAGTCTTAGTACTTTTGCTAGTTGACAAGCAGTTTGAAATTGACTGATTTTTGGAGAACATGTACGGGAATAATGTTTGACCCTTAAAATTATCTGGATCATGATATTATTAAAACAGAGTTGAGAACGAAATGAGGCCCCCACCGAGGGCGAGGCCCTGAGCCCAGGCGGCCCATGCCTTAAGACGTCCCTGTTTCCATGGTTTTAACAATACTTTTTTTAAAAAAAGTGTTTCAACAAAATAAAATGTTTGTAGTAATGTAACTTAAAATCAATTTTTAGAAAATGGTTGCATTCTACTGATGTTTACTTTATATAGTTATATTCATGTTTAAATACATTTACCAAAACAAGCATGATGAAAAATGTAACGTGTAAGCATATTTGCTTCGCGTTTGTTTTATGTCTAAAAATTTATTTATCTTAGAAAAAAATGTAATATTTTTTTAAATACAATTATTAATTAATTCTGCAGGACTCGAACTCGAGCTGAACAAAATCTCTGTCGCCAGGACACAAAACATTAGAAAATAACCAGAAAAACAAATAACTAAGTCAATGATTTTATTAGAGAATACTGTTTTTACTCGAAAGGAACTACTTAAGTAATCAAAATAACTCCCTCGAAACGTCAGAAATTTCAATGTTTGTAAAAGATATCTCGGATTTTTCGTTCAGTCAGATTTGTCCGAGAAATTTCCAATTCTTTCTCAAAGGTGATAATTTTCCAATAATTAGGCAAGGACCAGTGACTGAGTGGTAGTGTATCACGCTTCCACACCACAGGTCCAGGGTTCGAACCCCAAGCTGTGCAAGGTCGACTCAGCTGGAACTCAACCCCTAGGTCGCTTTCACGTCAGACTGATCACCTGATTGGAACATCTGCTCATGCACCTAAGCGTCTCAGGTTGTGAAAACTGAGATGGGCCAATGGGTTGTACTGAGTTTATTTTCGCTTAAGCGAGGAATTACTGGTTAATGAATGTTATTCTCTGACTGACCTCTGCGGAGCTAATCAGACATATCTCAATCATAAATAAACTATCTATTTCCATACCCTTTCAATCATTTTTATACCTTAAAACACATTCTATTTTCACTGTATAAGGAGTCAGTTAAATTCTAAGTAAAAATTTTACCTACATTTTCTCTTTTCAGTTTTGAAAAGGAACCTAGCGAGATAGCTCGCTGCAAACTAAGAACAATCTTCAATCGATTGCAAAGGAATTTTTTTTGGAAGAAACATATTATTCAAAAAAAAAAAAATGCTATGTTTCATTTGATGGATATTTTATAAGTGAATTGCTTTAATGAGTTGTTAAGGAACATGCGCACAGTGTATGTGTATTTCTAATTAAAAAGCCTTATAGAAATGTAGGAACAATATAATAAGCATCACTTTTAATGCAAAAATAGGGTCGTAAATGTTGAAAACATCCTCCTAAATTTGAAGCGTCCATTTCATTCGACATACGGAGATTTGTTTTTTATAACCTCAACCCTTAAGCGACATCAAGATTTCCCTGTGGTTGTTAATAGATTCCTGTAGTCCTTTCCATCTGTTTCACAAATGGTGACAAGTGATAGATTGGTTGAAAGTTGTTCTTCCATCGTTCCTGAGAAGGAGGTAGAAAAATTTTATGTTTAGTAAAACTTTTAAATGTGGATCGGTGACAAGTGATTGATAAGTTGGAAATAGTTTTCATTTCGTCTCCTAGTAGGAGATACAACTACTAAGAAATAATAAGCGTTAAAATATGTGAAAGGGGAGAATGACCTAAAATGTTAAAGATTCCGAGAAAGAATGCTGGAATGTATATGCAGAAATTTCAGTCTAGACTAACAATTCCAGAAATTCAAAAACTGAACAGAACTGCTTATTCTTGAGACCCCGCATATATGATTTCTTTCCCTCTCTCGCTTTCTTTGATATGCTACTGGACACGAAGTACAGACGGGGAAGTAAGTAGACTTAATGGTTTCTTTTTAAATCCAAATCAAATATAAAAAATAACTATACGTATGGAAAGTTTTCCCTAACCAATGTGATTCTGGAAATATGCATGTGATAGTAATATTTTTTATTGGCTTTTTTAATGTCTTCAAGCGGGTTCGCTCATCATTCTTACTCGTTTTAAACTCTCAGTATGCTCTTAATATCCTCTAAATCGACAATGTATCCCTTTCTTATTATCTACATTTTTATTAATTATATTTTTGCTCCAGTGTTTATTTGTATACATTATATTCTTTCACAAGTGTGTTAAGGTTCCTATCACACAAGCACACAATATTTCAAAGTCAACTTGACTTAACGTTTAATTATGTCACACTGTGAAGCAACGCGAGGGCTGTTGCTGACAGACTTCGTCATTTTGAGCCACGGTCTAGTGACGAGGACGATATCTGAGTTGGCACCCTTCTATCCTAACTTCCATACCACGCGTATGGGAAGACCTTGAGCTATGACAGACTTAACGTGATCAACTCCTCTACACGGCGTGTCTTCAGAACGTAAGGTTCCGAACATGTGACTCGACAACGACATCCACGAGCTCGTGACCATGACCACTCTCTCTCGGCTACCGCTGCCACTTTCCGAAGTTAAAGATGGGGTAACTCAAAATTTGCATTAACTCAAATTTTTTTTTCAACACTAAATGAGACTGAAATGTTGGATTAAAGACTTTTAAATTTCGATTAAATTGTATTTTTCTTAGCGTAATAAATTGACATATAACAATTAAATTAACATTAGCATACTTTCTTAACATTTCCCCGGCTTATATTAAATATCGCAAAATTTAACTTAAACACCTTTGAGCTACAACAAGGATTTTTCTAATATTTTTAAAGACAGTATTCTGATAAATCTTTGACATATAAGATGACTGGGTACTCATTCCATCGGCATGAACCCTATTCACTTATTTATTTTTCTACAAGACATTCTGTTGGGTGGCATTTAATGCATTTCAAGAGAAAACATTTTTGAAATAACTAAAAACAAAAGTAATAGAAAAAAAATTTTAAGTCATTTAGTACTTTGGTCAACAAAGGAGAATTTTATTTTAGTTACTTTTTATTCAACAATTACAATTAATATAAATATGTATATACATAGGACAGAATCACAATATTAAAAGAGAAAATACAGACAGTAATTTTCCATTTTTTTCCATATATAGTGTTGGGCTATTATTTTTTGTTTGTTACTATTTATTCATTCATAAATCACATTCTCAGAAAGTAGGCCATCCCAGGTAGGATTCAAACCCACGCCCTTTGGATTAGAAGTTCAGCTCGCTATCCATTGCGCTACAATGATACAACGAGTGATTTTCCTTTTTATATAGGGTGTTGAACTATTAATTTCGCTTATTACTATTCTTTATTCAGTAATTAAGTTTAAATAATGAATTAATATTTGAAAAATGTATCAACATCAAGTGTCATCCACTGCAAGTTTAAAAAATGAATTTCAACTTGAATTTATGAATAAAAAGTATTTAATTACCAATTGGAAATTTGAACAAGATTGTGAACTAATGGTAGGAATTAAAAAACATACACGAAAAATTCTGACAACTACGCAATACTTCGAGCAGACTGGTTGTAAAAAATATTCGTCCAAGACTTCATCTATTTCAATTCTTTCAATATTTGCCATCAGTAGATTATAAAGTTATATTTGATCTATGCCTCCTATCAAATTTTCCGAGTGATTAATTATATGCAAATACTTTAATTAATATTCCTATAGTAAATGTACCTCTATACCAAAATGGACGAAAATATTTACTCAAGGTCGCAGTTGTTTGGAAGCTGTGCCAGTAGTCGGAGTGCCTACACGAAACGACATTCTTCAACGATACGGTTATCGGAGATTGTAAAGCCAATGGTTATCTGATGGGAAAAAATATAATTTATTAAATATAGAAGGGGAAAGTAAATACTTTTCTCCCATTTCAGAGAAGTGTGGCATGCTTCCACACGTAGTAAATAAGTAAAATAAATATTTCTATAAGACTTATCCAAAGGATTGACCATATATCTCGTACCCTTCCTTTTGAATTTCGGAATTCAACGACTCTCCCCTATTAGATAATATTTGGAAGTGATTTCTGGTAGCGAATTCAAACAAGGATCTATGACGATTAGTTATCAAGGTTTAACAGAAGGGGGAGAGTTCGAATCCAGATAAGTCCAGAGTCCGAATTTTGCCAACGAGTGCCGGGGACATTTACTGTAGAACCGGGATGCTTACATAATTTGGTATAACTTTAAAAAAATAATAATCAAAGTTTTAATAAGAATTATTTATTCACTTCCTTTGTATCTATCCGATGAATTCTTCTCAATTGTGATTTTAATACTTGGATGACTTAAAATCAGGAATGGGCATTAAGTGGATCGCGATCGACTAGTGGACCACCTATACTAAGATCCAAGACGCGCACACTAAATGAAACATTTATGGAGCACCGACGCCAGCTAAACAGGAGAATTAGCTTTTCAGATCGATGCGGCTCCCGTTGACACGCCATCACGAAAACCCGAGTGTAATGTTAATCCTATGGAGTTTCTTATAATTCTATTTACGTCTAAGGTATTGCTTTTAACTGTATGCAACAAAATGCATCCTAAATATAAAAAAAAAATTAATGTTTCTCTTGATTTCGATTTTTTCAAAAAAATTTCTAAATATTTTTAAATATTTATTAAAAGCTTGAAAATTTACATTTAGTGCGTTGAAACGATCATAAAAATATTTTCAATTATCGGATAAAAAAAGTAAAAACTCAGAAACCCTTTATTTTTTATGCTCTTTCAAACGCATATACTTTAAAATTTTTAAACTAATTTATATATTTGCGAGTAATTAAATAAGTCAGCATTGCATATTTGGAATGAGGGGAAAATAAACTTGTAACTCCGCCTTCTTGCGGAAGGATACATGAAATTTTCCCTGCGTTCCCTTGGTGAAAGGTGGTAATTTATGACTCTTCGGTGGATTGTGTAACAGAGTGTTTTTTCCCCCCAAAATGGGTCTTGTTTTCTAAGAATCTATAGGCATTCAAGATACTATTTACAATTACATCATTCTTAGGAAAGTTTGAGTCTGTGCTTGAAAATAACTACAAATACGTTTTGTACAAAAAGCTATCCTCTGTTTTTTATTCCACCTTTCTTAAAATTATTTATATATACTAAATAAGTTATATTTTATTAATAATTAAAATGAACAATTAATATTTATTAAATGCATTTGAATCGTCAGGATAAAGTGAATCAGTTTTCGCAATCTTTTCTTACATATCTCCAAAATTGAAATTCATGTGTTTTTTTCCAAGTTTAAGTATTTGAATATCAGCTGTTTTAAAACTTATTTTGCACAATTTATTTCAGTTATTAAATAAAATGGATCATCGTCGCAGCTTCAAAAAAAAAATTATTTCTTTCGGCTAAACGAAAAAAGAATATAGGACAGAATTTCAGGAATTGGAAAGAAAAGTGTGTATTTCTTTTTTCTAAATTCTTGTTCCGCTGTTCATTTCAAATATTGTGAAAGTTTCCACATACTAAATGGATTTATTGATCATCGCATTTTAAATAAGATTCAAATATTTCGAAGATGAAATACCATTGATTTAAAATAAATCAGAAAGTTTTCCATAATTTTAAGAATATTTTTAGTAACATTAATAGTTTCTTCTTAAAACATATAAATTTCAATTAATTTATTTACTATTGCTATTGATGTTTTTATTCCATTTTTATTTCCTTCACTGAAAATTCAACTTAGAAATAACATTGCAGACATTTTTTTTTTTAAATTTCTGTCTGGAAAGCAGTATCTACATTTTGCATTTGCATTTATACATGTGTTTCATATATTATTCAAGATAACTCATCAATGCTTTTTTTTTCTTCAAAATGAATTCTAAGTTAATGCGCTGTGAAGAATGCACTACCAAGTACAAATACAGGCAAATAGTTCCACAATTTTAAAGTTCAAGCCCAGCACCACTAAAGACCCACCGTGTTAGGGAGCGATGCACGTTAAATCTGTCGAGAGCTCAAACGTCCTTCCTTTAGTGTGGTAGTTAGGAGATGAGGTGCTATCTCAGGTGTCATCCTCGTCACTTGCCCATGGTTCAAAATTACGAGGTCCGTTACCAAAAGCTCTCGTGTAGCTGAACAGTGTGACGTTAATATTCACTCACTCACTCCACAATTTGAATGTTTGACATCTGAGAAATTAGATATTTTCCCCAAAAATCCCCGGAAATTCTGATTGGAATGGGGTTGTACGAAAACACTTTCTAGTTCTAGGGGTTCTACGAAAACACTTTCTTGTTCAAAGGGTTCCTTGAGTCGAAAAAGTTTGAAGACCACTGCTCTAGAGCCATATATGTTATTTGCGACAGAATTCGTAAGCCAAAGGTGGCCAACCCGCGGCCTTGAATAATTTTGCGGCCCTCGAGATTCATTACAAAATATGATTATTTTGTACAATATTTTTGTTTTTAATGTAGTGTTTTGTAACAAATATACTTCATAACTGTTTCTATTTTATTACCTTTCTTTTATTTTAATACATTCTTAGAAGTGTGTGGTATTGCAACGCAGCATCACACTCGATTCCTGTAACTCCATCGCGCTGCCTATTGCTAGAATTAGACATATTTGATCCTTGCATTATTATTATAAATTATCTATGCTTGTATAGATGAAAAATAATGAAATCAATAATAATTCATTCCGTTTTAAATTTTCATTCCAATAAATGTTTGTGATGGGTCTAAATATAATATAAAGATATATAATTTTTGTTTAAAGCCCGCAGGATTATAATGTTTTTCCGAAGTGGCCCGCAAGGTCATTTGAGTTGGCCATCCCTGTTCTAAGCCAAGATCGGATAGCGAGAATGACACTTGAGTTTAAAGTTTCTTTGTATTCTTCATGACCTTTTTTGAACTTGGGAATCTCGCGTCTTTAGTCATTATGGTATATAATCCTCTACGGTTTTAAATGCTGATTTAAATTCTTTTTATTGTTTTTTATAAAATATATTGCTGGTTTCTGTTTGTGATATTAAAAATATAACATTAGTGTGATAAATAAGAAAAATATTTAGTATGATTGGTGAAAAAAGTTAATTGAAATTAAAATCTGGAATACAATAAATTTAAAACGATTTTGTGATTTGCCAAGACGGGTAAATCCAAAGCAGAATGTATGCGAGATTTTCGACAAAAGAAACGTGAGAAAAAAAATTAAAAACTGAAGGAGTACAGCCGAAAAGAATTGCACAAAATTCAACTCCACGCAGCAGGGATTTTTTTTTTTTTGCAACGAACACAAATCTCTCAGAAACAAACCGCCGAACCAATTACTGCTTTACCAAATCTGTTTGTCAGTCAGGTAACTTTACGATTGTCCGCTCATAGCTTTTTTGAATGATGAGCTCAAGCTCGAAATGAATACAAACCGAAATATATCGACAACTAACAGTGGTACTGTTATTGACGTTGTTTTTCAAAGGTTATTAAATACTTTAAAATCTCAAGTATATGTGTCATATTTTAGTCATCATAAGTCTATTGTGTGTGTGTCTTCCCCAAATTGAACAAGAATATTTATTTTTGATAAAAAATTACATGACTCTGTGTTAATTAAATAAAATTTTCATTAAAGATAAAATTATTCGATAGAAAATTATTTCCAATCATACCCGATTAACTTTTTTCAGGATTTATGTTACTGTTGCGTATTTACCAGGATAACATGTCAGATGTTACACATCATATGCGACTACTGTAAGACTCGTTCCTTTTTTTTTTGTAACTGAATTTATATTAGAAATTCCAACACTAAAACTGTTCTTCCAAAAAATTGTGTGGGTCCCAAAACCACAATACTCAATATACTTTATCAGTGGCGTAGCTAGGTATCCAAAGGTCTTGGTGCAAAAAAAAAGAGAGAATATTGGTGGAGTTTTATTAATTAAAAATATATTAGAGTATTACGAGGGCTGTTCAAAAAGTATCGAGACTGAATTTATTATGCAAAAACATACATACATAAACAGGTTTTGAGTCAATCTCCTTCGAAATATGCTCCATTGGCAGTAACACACTTGGCCCAACGATGTTTCCAGTCCTCGAAACATTTCTGGAACTCAGACTTTGGGATGGCCTGAAGCTGCTGTGTCGAATTCTGTTTTATGGTTTCAATGTCCTGAAACCGGTGTCCTTTTAAGGTGTTCTTGATCTTGGGAAAGAGGAAAAAATCAGGAGATGTTGCCAGTCGTTGGAATTGCTTATCCTCAGTGAGGGGACGCGGCACAAACTTTGCAGACACTCGGCGCATGTTCAAGTCCTTTCTAAAAATTTCATCACATGATCCTACGGAAATGTGACACTCCTGTGCAATTTCTCGGACTGTTAAACGACTATCAGAGTGCACCACAGCCTTCACTTGTGCAATCTTGTCCTCAATGCGAGAGGTGGATGGGCGTCCAGAACGGGGATCACTGTTCACTGATTGACGACCCTCCTTGAATCGTCGGAACCACTCGAAAACCCGAGCACAACTCATCTCCAAATGCTGTTTTCATCATCTCGTAGGTTTCGGTACCCGTTTTACCGAGCTTATAAAGCAAAACTTGATACAGATTCACTGATCAGTGTTTTCACACTTTTTCTTTTTTCGACGAACGCACGCAAACACTCCACGTGAAAGAAGTCAGTGTGACTGAACGGCGCGCTGTACAGACCTGCCGAATTTTGTGAGACAAGGTGAAATATGCACGCGCATGATGCACACAGTCCCTCCGCTAGGGGTTTTCTGGAATAAATAGAATAAATTCAGTATCAATACTTTCTGAACAGCCTTCGTATATATATATATATACAAAACTGATTCACATCAGCCCTGTGTCAAGCTCTGCAGAACATAGGAAAGCAAAGCTACAAACTACTTACATGTATGCATATGAGTTTCCTTGTGAATTTAGTGATTACCCAGGTTCGATTTGACATGCGCTAGATAGGAAACGATAAAAAGAATATGCACAAATAAGAAAATATAATACAAAATTATTATAATTATTTAAAATAAAACACACGAAAAAACAGGAAGGGGGTCAAAATTACATCAGTCTGTTGCAGATACCAGATTGCGAAACATTGAAACAGGAAAATAGCTTATTATGAATCATATTGTTATAAAAAATAAAATGACCAAGAAGAAATAGCTCCCTGTGTAGATTTTTTTAGATGTATGGTAAGACATTTCATGGAACTTGATGTTTATTTTCAAGTAAAGATTAGAAAAATGAAAAAATTGAAAAATAATATAAACTTTTTAATAAGTAAAATTCGCAACACTATACACAAACAAAGGAAAGAATTTAGGTGAATTCCTTACAAGTTTGAAATTACTTTCAACGGAGTTGCCATAATTACAGCTATGTAACAATCTTTTATATTTATACCTCAATTATGGGAGAAATTATCGCAAGCTCGACTTGCTTGGTGGTCAAGGCGTGAGGGTCCCCTGAGCTCAAGGGCTCCTTTGCACGGCACCACCTAGCCCATTGGTTGTTACGCCACTGTACTTTATTAAATTTATATAAGATTTTTTTTTGTTACATGTCTTAAACCGTTTTTAGATAAAATTATTGAACTGAATCGGAAATAAAGAACTGACCTGAAATATTTCAGGAAAGAGAATAATTTAAATCACATTACACTATTCATTCCATTAATTTATAAATTTCTCTTGTCATTAAACTGTTTAAAAAAGGATTTTGATGCAATTTAATATTGAAGAATATCACAGAAAATTGTTTTGAATGTACAGAAATATATATATATATATATATATATATATATAAAGGTATCTGCCTTAACTAAAACTTATATTTTTTATAAAATTCAAATGAAAAACTGATGTTTCTCAAAACAGAAACGAAACAGCATAAAAAATGCAGTGTTTCTTTGTATAACTAGAATGTCAGGCACAGTTTTCATGCAATTGAAAACTGCCATGGGGTGGGCAGTAAAAGAGGGGTCAGTTGTCATATAAATAGTCTTCAGTTGGTTGTAAACTGGACCCTCAAGAACAAAAATAGAAGGCGAAAGAGAGGGGGGGGGGAGGGTTTCCCGTCTCGAGCTCCCTTTGCACTTAGAATCCCTCTCTCAACTGTTGTAGAAGAGGCTTGTATGATTCTGTGACGTCATTTTCTTTCATCATGACAGCTGTCAGAACATAATCATCAGAAAATGGGATCAAGTAAATGCAAATTTGGAAAAATAATAGCTTGAAAAAAATGTTTATTTCAAAGTCAAGAAAATATTGAAAATTAAGATAAAAAGGCATATAATTTATCTTTTATGAAGGAACTATTTACCTCCGATCATTAAGACCAGTACTCATGAGTACTTGGCCTTTCCTCTAGAAACGCCCATTCCCAGAAGAGGGCGCTTTCATCGTTTTAGAGTTGGAATTTCTGTCTACGGGACCCTTAAGCAAATCATTCGATGAATGTGTAGACGAAGCATGTTCCTTCAGTGGAAGCGAACAATGATGCAAAACACGTCCACTGGGGAGAAAAAAAGCGGTCACTGCGATGCCAGCTATATACATGAATTTTTCTCTATACGAGAAGGCGAGAATAAATGTTAATAATTAGCTCTTCCCATGATAACACGGGATTGGCTATTGAGACATGTCATATCCCGCGTTTTCACGTGATTGGGTTCTCGGGTTGATGTCAGGTTCCGTGATGGCGTGGGACTGGGCAGCGGGCTAATAAAGAATATGTGTTGATTTCTGATTCATTGGATCACGTACGTTGTCTGCCTGCTGCATTAAATACGTTCACAGTCTAGCAGTCACCCATAGTTATTCAAGCATTCAACTTGACAATTTTGTGTTACTCGTGTTTTTGTAGTGTACATATTATATATATATATATATAATTAATGATCGAAATATTAAAATAAATGATCGATTAAAAATAAATTAAATTTCTATAATTTTACTGTTGAATAGTATATGATTTTATTGATGTTGATATAAAGTGAATTCTTTTCACCTATAGTGAAACAAATTACTGTGTACCTTTTCCCATTTTAGTATTTTACTGTAATTTTCCTCTACAGTTTTCCTTAGTATTTTTCCCCCTGTTGTGTTTCACTGATTATCACCGATCATAAAAGTATGTATAATCTCCCCTTGTTTCTTATCACATTCTAACGTTTTTACAAGAGATAAGAAATGCATCTCTCACTCAGAAACGAAAAAAGAATAATTTTAACCCATCAATTATCTGTCATTGGTCACAGCAGATATTCATTGTCCATTTTCTTTTCACATTTACCATACAGTATTTTTACTTAAACTACCATAGTTTTTCTTTCCAATTATTCCTTTCCTGTTGCATCTCTCTCTCTCTCTCTCAGAAACTAAAGAACAGCTTACAACTTATTTATTGCAAGTCACCCATCGGGAAACAAATGCAAGAATCGCAGAATTCTTTATTAACAACCACAGGAAGTAGGATGTGTGAGAAGCGTTTCCTTCCTATTTTCACGAATGTGGTTCGTTTGGAAATGTACTAGCGCACAGATTAAATCTAACGGAACTATAACCATTGCAAATGAGCCGTTTTTAAGTTACAGATAAACGTATGTCACCAAATTTATCCTTTTATTTTATATATGGTGTCAGAGTTCATCTAAAAAAACACAATCAAAAATCTGTATACAAGAAAAAAAAATCAGTTGTGAATAACATAAGGACCCTACAGAGTTTTAACAATACCTAGGGTTTGCCTTCCATCCGATATTAGATTGAAGGAATTTTGGTGAATTTTTGTTAAGGCTGTCTTTGTCATATGTATGAGAGTCTGAACTAAATGCGAAGTATATTTTAAAACAGAAAAATCTCAACTTTTATAAAAATTTGGAATATTATAATTTATAGGTTTGTTTATATTATAGCGTTTTCAACACCCTTCTATAAGCTTCACTTGTATGTAACGGAACCTTTGATCTCGATTTTTACCTACTTTTAAAGGTCAGATTAATTTGAAATTTTGCACACTTGTCAAGGACCCATGACAGTACAGTAATTCAATAATTTTGTTCCATTGTCCTGATCAGGATTAACGATTTCTCATTTCCAGATTTGGCGACTCATTCCAGATCCCAAATTTTAGATTTTGGCAGCCAATTCCAGATTTGAAGACTAAAAGATTGATACAATCCTAAAACGAAATCGCTCACGTGGGCATTTTCCTTGCATAATATCAAAAATTGCCCGGGTTTTCTAAAAAAATCGAAATAAGTAATAGTTTAAAAACTAAAAAAGCACGCTTTCATTGTGGATCGAACTAAAAAACTAAAAATAACTTACACTAAAAAAGCTAAAAAACAAGCTTTTATAAGTTAATCGAACTATGAAGTGAAAAATAATTCTTAATATAAGAATAAAATGATGAACGAAAAAATTCATGTCATTGGGGTAAAAGCGTGGGTGATTCGTATTACATTTTTACACTAACTCTGCATTTCGGAATAGAACTAGTTAGAAATTATAACAATTCCTATCGAGGACCCTACGCTTTTACCACAATGACGTTAATTTTCTCATTAACCGTTTTATTCTTATATTAAAAATTATTTTTTACTTTATAGTCCGATTAACTATAACTATTAACTATAACTGTTGCTATGTTACTCATTTTTTAAATGATCTTCAGAATAAGAGATATTTTAATTTTTACAAAAACTTCTAACTAGCTAAAACAATTCTACTATTATACAGAGCATACACAAAAAATTCCAGTAAATTATTTTCAAAACTTTTTTTTTCAAACCTTTCAAAACCGTTTGAGCATTTTCAAAAAAAAAAAAAAAAATTCGAGTAAAACGGGTTTTAAAGTATATTATCTCCTTTCTCTGCCTTTGTTCAGAGCAAGGTTTCTTTTACATCGTTTTGTGCATATATTAATAGCATTTTTTCTCGTATTGTTTAGATTGTCAATTTATTTATTTATTTTTTTACTATTTCATTATTTTTTGTGTGTTTGCTAACAATTACTGTGTATGTATGTATCTCTCTCTCTCTCTCTCTCTCTCTGGGGTTTTTTTTTAAAGTGTGTATATATATATATGTCTGTGTGTATATTCTTAAGTATTTGTGTGTATGCATGCTTTTACGCATTTGTATTTTGAAAATCTTATTCTGATCACACATGTGCTTCCAAACCTTCACCATTGTATAATTTTAATTACTGAATGTCTCCGTTTTTGCATGTGAGCAATGTTGTATTTTGTACTGTGTTTATTGTATTTGCATCCCGTCTTGTTTCTTTTTACCTTTCGATTTCCCATTTGTGCTTGTATCCCTGTACTTAAGACTTCCTACCACTATTGATTGAGTATTGACTTACGTTTGTAAGCCTTGTGTTATACTTGTTGGCACACAAGGAGTCTATCTAGAGTCTAAAAAAAAAGTATATTATCTTGCTTAAAGTAATGGCATATGCTTTTACTAAAACACTTGTAGTTTTTGTTCCAGTGAACGGAAAATAATAAAATTGGTATTTTTATAAAGCAAATATGATGTCCCATAAAATAAAATCATAAAAAAATTGTCAATTTTTGGCAAAATTTACACTTTTAGGGTAGTCGGATACTTTAACATATAAGGGGATAGCTCATTTAGCATTTCAGCATGGGAGAAAAATTGCGAAACATATTTTACGCCAGAAAAAAAATGAGTCGATTCGGGTAAAAATGAGTAGTAAGGTAAAATACTTTAGTCTTTATAGGATTGTGAATCCGGAATATAATATTAATGTTGGAGCACTTTTATACGAGTATTTGAAGAAAAATTTCAAATTTGTGTCCTGTTTTTTAACATTACACGGAGACAGCCTTAAAACCCGTTTAGGACCATGATCTTATAGATGTGATAACTTCAGGGACTACGGTATCATAGGTGAGAGCATTTCCCTCGTTCTAATGCCCGTAATCACATCGGTGTGATCTGAATTTGGAACTATGGAACTTTAAATGATTGTAAACCATAAACTTCTGCATATTTTATTACAATTATGATTTTATATGAATTTTTAAATGAAGGTAGGTTTAACAGGGAAAAATCACGGTGTCCTGAACGGGTTAAGCGAGCACTTATTGAATTTCTTCACGATGTCATATCTACACCATCTTTCCGTCCCGTAGAACCAGTGGAGAAGTTCATGATTTTACGATTAGTCTACCAATTTTTCTATTATACTGACAAAAAATGGTCGTTTTTACATACATAACCTTTCCGTTGTTTTTGCGTAAATTCTGGAACATCGTTAATATAAAATTAACGCACAATACTGGAGACATAAATTTGACGACATCATACAAATTATTCATTTCAGACCCATTAGTATTTCTGCTCATCATGCCAGTAGAGACCTCTTAAGGCATGGGCCAACTGGGCCCATGGCTTAGGACTCTATTGTGCCACCTTGGCCCCTATTGTGTGTGCCATGTCTGTCACAATAGGAGCCTCGTCTCATTATTGACTCAGCCTTAATAAGATTATGATTCAAATAATGTCTACTGTCAAATGTTATTTCCAGCTGTATTCTCCGAAAAACTTTGGAATTTAGAACGATATGTCAACTGGTTACATGTTATGACCGGCATCCCTGTATATGCCTAGGCCTACCACCAAACACCCTCATTACTCATTCAATCAAAAGGTGGCAGTCGGTCGAACCAGTTTGTGTTATTGTAAATCATGCTCATTTATTTGTTTCGAGTTATTGTTTGTACGAGTATTTGACTAAGTTTGCTATGCACTTTTAAGGTGGCCTACATTTGTGGAGGGACACAAGAAGTCTTAAGATGTCCCTGCATGCCTTTACAAGAGTACTATATAAATTGAAATCAGTGGGGAAACACCTCTTCCCCTTCTCTAGTTAGTGTTCTTCAGGGATCGGCTTAGAAACGACTGACCTTCAGATAGGTAAATGATGGATATGTACCAAATTTAAGATGATTGCGCGCTTTATGGCTAAATTTCCTCTAAAACTAATGTCTATTCTCTATTTGTTTTTCTATTAAAAGCTCATTAATATCAGTTACAATAACAAGTCCCATACTCTATAGCTGTTCATCAAAGCTATTTATTTGGAAGCTGTTAATTGATGGTTCCTTTTCCTCAAGTATTTTGCTTCAAAAATTATTATTGCATATAATGTTTGGTATAATTATATTAAAATTTGCCTTTTTCTTCATATAATTGGATCTTATCGAATGGCTTGATGCTATAAAATTATCAATATTGTCTTTTATTGAGGCTCTAACTTTAAAATTTAATGAAATTAATCGATCTACACTGAAAACTAATAAAGTTTAAATCGATCACTTTATTTATAAAAACACGTCGATCAAGAAAAAAAATTATAACAGTGATATATTTTCGATTTCCTTCGATTGAATAGCAAATAGGCCAGATCTTGAAAACTTTTGAACCTGAGTGTCTTTATATACCACCGCATGGAAAATTCTGATTTGATCTAAAAAAGTATTAAGCTTCTGGGTGGCATTAAAGTATTTTTTTTTAAAAAATAGATGATAATAAGTCTGCGTAGGCTCAGATGATTTGCAACGCCAAGTCTTCATTGCGTCTATACTGAGCAATTAAGCGGCGATTGAAATGTTAAATTTACATAGTTATAACTGAGAATCACTTAGCATTCCTTGCTCCAAAATGCTAAGCTTCCTTTATTTGTTCATTTGCAACCACTAAGACGATTTGGATAAACAAGCTGCCTGAACTAGCTCAACCAGATGTTAAGCGAAAGTCACTAAAACATATTTGCATTGTATTTACATAGTAACTGCAAAAATATCACGGATTAGTGAATATATTATAGCAGAGGACTGAGAAGTTTGAGGTAATTGGCGTAGTTCGTATCAAAGGCATTCATTGTTTTAAGGATGTCAGATGGCATTGCTGGGATTTGTGATATCCTCAACGATCAATTGTATTCAAATGAAGAGGTAAACAAAAGTTTATCATGATTAATGAACAACAAACTGGAGGATTCAATCAAGGTATGTTTTATTTGGTCAGCGATGATCAAGATTCATATCTGGAGCAAAATGTAAAAACGATGTAAGTAACCAATTTTTTTAAACGCAAAATACGCTATTGAATTGCATTATTTGGATTTAGTATTATATATCTTGTTACACAGGTTTATAACCTCTATATATAGTTTTTCAGTCGAGTTAACTATTTTTTTATTGATGTATTTGCATTAATGGCTTTCCCAGTTACAAATTTCCATAATTCCGTTGATTGTTGTAAGAATGGCATGGCTGCACGGCAGCTAGTAGGATGATGAGATAACGTTAATATATGCATAATTTATCATGTGCGCAATTTCCTGTATTTGAAGTGTAAGACAAAAGAAATTGACAAATGATGTTGACATATTTAAATAAAAATTCTGACCACAGCACAAAATGACAATTCTGATTTTTAAGTGGGTAATAATGATCGAAAACGAAAACTTTCTTTCGGTTTTGACTTTGTGTGCTTCTTATTCGCTATGAGTGAATAAATTTTTTTCTTGTATGAAAATCACTTTGATTACAAAAAGTTTTTTTACAAAAAAAGTATTAACAGTTTTTTTTTCTTACAATAATAGAATTAATTTTTTTATTACTTTCGTAATGAAATGAAAATCCTGTTTTTTATTATTTTCCCTTTAAAAATAAAAGTTAGTTTATTGTAAGTATTTCACTAATAAGGTATTACTCATAAAAATCGATATTGCATAACATAACCAAACTTTTTTTTTAAATTTTGAAAAAACTCTAATTTTTTGAAAAATATATATGCATATAAATTTCTTGTAAGTACAATAAATATATTTAATGTGTGAATGTACATTGTGTGTTCTTGTACATACCATTTTCCATCTCATGTTGTTTATATAAGTAACACATTTTGTATTAAAATTATTATTTTGGTATAAAATGTGGCAGCAAGTTTTGCATAGAGTTGCTCAATGTTTTTCTTATGGCATATAATTTGAAGACTTTTTTCTTAGAGGGAGATTCATTCCAAATATTCATCTATATAACATCGACACCCACATTCAGAGGCGCAACAGCCCATGAGGTCTAAGGTCTACTGTGCTCATCTCAGTTTTCGTGACCTTGGGCACTGAGGTATATGAGGAAATGTTCCAGTCAAGTAGTCAGTCTGACACGAGCCCCCCCCCCTATGTTTAGTTCACAAGCAAGCATTTGATGCTCATTTATCGAGATTACTTCGATTACAACTAGTACAAGCAATGAATGATATTTGCATTACTACTACGAATAATAAATGATCGTTAAATACTTCTACTACCAGTGTTAATAATAAGCTACTTACAGTATTATTACCATTACTTCGACTAGCAACAATAAGAGAAGTTAACCCTAGTATATCCTCACTAATATTATAAACGTGAAAGTTTGGATGTATGGACGTTTGTTATTCTTTCATAAAAACAACTGAATGGATTTTAATGAAACTTTACATTAACATAGCTTATACATCAGAATAACACATAGACTATAATTTATAAAGATATTGTGTGAAGTGTCAAAAATATAACGATAAATGTCAAGTAAGAGTAGGAAAAATTCTGCCATCTGCAAACTATTTTGGCGTGTGCTGTAAAAACCGCTAGAGTTACACGTGTATAATCACGTACACAAAAAAGATCGCGACAGCATATATTTATCTTTTATGTGTAAGCCATTATCGCCAAAATAGTGAACCATAAATACAATAAAAAATAATTTATTTCAATGCAAGTTTTTTTTAAAAATGATTTTATTATCAACCGATCATTATGAAAACTTTCAAATATATGTATTCTTTTTTGGAAAAGGCTTTTGTGCAATCCTTTTTGTTATAGTTCCCCACTAGGTAGCACTATAGCATATCAACTTCTGCACCGTTCAATCCATCGCCAAGTTGCCAACTTGGCTCTATCGCCAACATGTCGTTATGTTTCCATTGAATCGTCATTATAATGTAAGGAACGGCGTTGTTTGCGAATATTACAATTTTAACATAAAATAAATACAACAGAAAGTAATATTAACGTATTACACAACCAGATATAAATTATTTACACTATTTTAAGCGTGCATTACACAAAATTTGTTACAATGTGTTACTTTTGCTGAGCAGAGATCAGCTGAGGAAGGTGTTTTCAAAAATCAATCCACAAGGGAGTTACGGGGCATTATAAATAAAAAAATCCTTTTTATCAGCTATTAGATCTACAGACTTAAAATTTAACAAATATGTTATTTTGTTTGTTCAGCTAAGATATGCAAAAAGCTCTTTTTTGTTATATTTGCAATTCACGTAAAACTAACTGATTAAAAACTTCTTTATCCTTTAACCTGTATTGTTTAATTTTTCAACTCACCCATGTGAAGAACGGGTATATCAGCTAGTATATATATATATAATATATATATATATAATTGACAAATACTTCTACTACTAAATAATTGTAAGTGAAAGAGTAATACTACTACTAATAAGAAGAAATTGTAAATAAGGGGTACTACTGTTATTAGTACTACCGTAGCACCAAATAATCATGATAATAATATGTGACTAATACTATTATCATTGCTACCAATAATATATAAATGGAGCTGATATTTTTACTTTTACTAAAAATAAACACCCGACACCACTACAAATGACCACAATACTGTTACTACTAATAGTAATGAAACCACGGTACAATGACCACTACCACAACCAATAATAAGAAACACGATCCATAACTATAACTATATACCACTAATAAATAAAATAATTACGACTACTATTACTGCTACTTCTTCTGCTATTAAGAATAATGGAATACTGGCACGGTTTTTGCTACTATTACAACTAGTACTAATTATTATTCATATTATGACTACTACTACTATTTCTACTCTAGTACTATATACACCTACTACTAATAATAATATGGAATGATGGCATGACTACTACTATTACTATTAGTACAAGTACTACCATTAATTATTCTAATTATTATTATTCATATTATGTGACTACTACTATCTACAGCCATTACTGCTACTAACTGTTATTGTCTAAAAGAGAAAAAAAGCTGAAAAGGGGTTAAATGCTTTCAGTCTTCTTGTTCACTACTTTTAAGTTTCATTAAAATTAATAGTAAAAATGATGGGGAAAAAATGAATATCATTTAAATTAGGCAAACTATACGAATTAATAAATATACTGAGTTTCAAATCTTTGCACTATAACAAGTATTCCTTAGTTAGATACTGGATTCTTTTAGTCCACCTGTTTTTTTTAATTCGAAAGCGGATAAAACATTTATTTTTGATACATTATTTTAACTATAATTTAGGACAGGGGTGGCCAACCCAAATGACCTTGCGGGCCAAACAAACATT
>BMAO01007820.1:0-15855 GCA_019973975.1 Trichonephila clavata
GGTCGTGTCAATGCACTGTCGTTACAATGTATATTTAATAGTTTGAAGACGGAATTTCTCTCTCTTTATCTCTCTTTTATGCGTCATCCGTAACCCCTATTGGCAATCGACTTCAGTAAAATTTGTTCTTAGCAGATCTCTACTTAAGAAAAGAAACAAAATTTGAAGTCTGTAAATTTAATCGTTCAAAAACAGATTTTTTAACGTATAGCGTTCTTTTAACCTCCTTAACTTCCCTTGGGAATCTATTTCCACAAATAATGATCTCAATGGATCTCTACTCAACAAAAGAATCATGTTTGACAAAGTTTCAAATCTGCTTGTCAAAGCGACTCCTCACTCATTACGAAATCTCCGGAATTATTAAATTCCGAAGATTTTGTGATGTGTGAGGGAGTCGCTTTTCTTTTATGTTATTAATAAAATAAAGTGCCCTTAGAAACATAAGAGGGGCAAGCAATTTGGGAGCATTTATCTCTTCTTTTATGAAAAAAAGTTACTCTCAGAGAATTAAAAACGTCAATTTTACGTAGTATCCGTTCTATAAGCTGACGATAAATTCTAGCGATGTATTTTATCTCGGAATGATCTTATTTTCCCCAAAATAATAATTAATTTAAACTCATACAATATAATGAAACAATTTTTAAAAATTTTGAAATGAGACTTTTAGTAGGGAAGTAGGTGACACATTTTTGGTGGAACATATGACACGAAACTCCTTGATTCTTTGATCCTACTATGGTGTTTTAAAAGAAAATAAATACAAGGTATGTTAAATTGCAAGGGGATAAACTCATGAAGGTCACATGATAAATGTAATCATGTGTTCTCCATCGAATTCAAAACAGACATTATATTTGTACTTGTTGCTCTATTTGTAAGATTTAGATATAATTTCAAATTTGACAACTTCGTAAAAATGTTTTCAAGTATTAAAATTCTTCAAAAAGTTTTCCCAAGTTAAAATAATCTTCTTTGTACTTTTATATCAAGTATCTTCTGTTCACCTATGTGTGTTCACCTATGTGAGTTATTACATAGGTGAACATAGATAGAACAAAATTGTTATATAGGTGAAAATGCATATTGACTAATATGCATTTTATAAAAAAGGTTTTCTGTGTAAAATGCAAAAGTTGCCAACAGCAGTGTAAATGAGCTGATTGGCTTGAAGCACTTGATCGCACTCATCACGTGATTATGACATCACATGAATTGATGAACTGATTGGCTGGAAACGCGTGATTGCAATTAACATGTGACTGTGACGTCACATGAGTTTAGCTCATTGAAAGTAATTTTTTCCCCATTTCAGCCAACTTACTTCCGGAACTTTTCCAACGTCTCTTTGTCAAGAAGTAAACTGTATAGAAATTCCAGTGAACCGAAAAATTATTCTATAAACTGTACAGACAGCCCCCCTCGTCTTCTGGGGGATCGGATACAAAATGTTAGCCCGAGGCGGTTCCATTCACCCTCCCTCCCACGCATTTGCGGATCGGACGTAACAAGTTCGGTTAAGGGCGCATTCCGGATAAGCACAGTGAAGCTACTGGGAAGCAGCAATTTATGCAACTTCCTGCCTACTTTTAGCATCCTTTGACTATTTTTTGAGTACCTGATAAGAGACAGAGGGGGGTATCTGGAAGCTTTTGGCTAAGGCTTCGATGCTTCGTATAAATAAGCTTGTGGCTCCAAGTATAAAAGAGGGCCCTGGACAAAAAAAAAGTGAATTTAGGAGAGGGAAAATAGATAAAGCCTTAGAAAGCGGGAGAAACGCTTCTCACAAAGTAAAGTAGGATAAAAACATTTTCTATAGCCTCCGCAGTATCGGAAAATTTGATTTCTGGTATTACCTTTTCTTTACGATAGGAAGCTCTCTTTTCGGCAATTTGTGCTAGCGTCCTTTTTTTGTGAATATTTTGCATTCCCGGTAATGTGGTTATCCGCGGGAGAAGAAGTGAAGTGAGTCAAAACAGGAAATGATACCCATAAATGCAATTGAAAGTAAAGTATTCTGAAATCAAGCGCACGTGTAAAGTATATAAATGGAGACGTACTAAATAAAAAAAACTTAGTTAACAGGTATAAGAGTCAAAAATATAAATTTAAGAAATTTAAATATACGTATGAGCCGATGAATAATATGGCTTTCTTTATAAAATTCTTAATGTTGAAAAGTTTTTTAAAAAAATATTCTGAGCTTATTGTAGGCTAATTGTCTTTAGGGCGTAAGCTGTATGGATAGTAATATTCAAATGGTAAGAGAAAGGGAATTGCTCATCACAAGGGTTTCGGTTCTATTAGACCTACAGACGTGAAACTTGACAAAAGTGGTTCTTTTCTGGAGTAAGACTCCCGAGGGAAGTTGTGGGGCGTTTTATACAAAAATTTGTGTTTTGAACTATTAGACCTTGTGTTGTCACGTTCATCGCAGTTCTACTTTATTATTCTTTCATTTAATTTTAACAACCCATGGTAGAAAATGCACCTTTTATTAAGTATAGGAGCAAAAGCACGGTAGAAAAGATAATTAATATTTAATTATAACTCGATTAACTTACTCTTAGAACGTTTTGGTTATCTACGGTCTAATTTACCATAATTACGTTCTCAGCTATTCGACCTCTGGTCGTTATTAATCTAATCCAACTTATTTTGACTAAATCGTCAATTAACAGTCTTTAATTATTCAAAAATTAATCGTTGAGTAACTCTCAACTACTTTCCGCTAATCACTAACTGTTAAATCCTAACTCCTAACCACTAACTCCACGTACCTAAAAGTTAATGCTTAAATATCATCCTTCATTTACATAAATTGTGTCTTCTTCTTCGAAAGAAAAATTTCAATAAAATAACACATTTAAAAGAAATATATATAATATATATATCTTGCTCAAATGTTCAATCGTTATCGTCAATGAAGTACTTTCTATTCACCCATTCAAGTCCAAATGCATTTTTTAAAACTTGAAGTGGATGACACTTGATGCTACTACAGTTTTTTCAAAAATTAATTCATTGATTAAATACAAAAATGAATAAATATTAACAAACACAAAAATAATAATCCAATATAATATATAGAAAGGAAAATTGTTTGGTATGCCCCTATAGCGCAATGGATAGGGCGTTTGACTTCTAACCCACTGGTCGTGGGTTGGAATCCCACCAGGCATGGTCACATTTCTGAGAATGTGATTTCCTTTTTACTATACTATTTTGTTAGAATAATTAAATTTAATGAATGAATAAATAGTAACAAACAAAAAAAATAGTCCAACATCATATATAGAAAGGAAAATGGAAAATTGCAAGAAAAATCGCTTTCTATTTAGTCACTTAATTTTGTGATTCTGTCAAAAGGATATACATATTTATATCAATCGTAACTATTTAATAAAAAGTAACTAAAATAAAAATTTTCATTGTTAACCTAAGTAGGAATTGACTTAACATTTTTTTATATTACTTGTTTAATGCATACATAAGAAGTCAAATAATTCTCTACGTTGCAAAACATCTTTCTGGGAAGTTTAGTTTTCGATCCTAAATGTTGAATAGTTGCAAAAATGAATAATTTAAATAAGTATACGCTTAACTTCTTAAAAAATAATATTACGTTAATATTATGATTCATACTAATGTGGGGACCTGTTGCGCATAATCGTTTAATTTAAACACGCTAAGTAAGTTTATTTATAGTTTGAATAGATGTTGGAGTACCTGATCCTCGCAAGGAAGCTCGAACTCCTTTCATGAGAATATAAGAGTTGCTTGGGCTCAGTTTTATCTTAGCCCTTTGCTGCATTTAAAGATAATAATAAATTAAATTTGTGACGGATCTATGCGCGTCCTCTAACTAACTCCTTTGGGATTCTCTTAAGGAAAGAATTATTTCAACCAACTTTCACCGAAGGTAAGAAAACGTGATTATGCAAATTAGATTTAAGATATATATTCTGTATTCCGAGTTTGAAGAGTTAGTTAAGTGAGAATAGAAGGTTTTTAAAGTGAGAATTGAAGTTTACTAAAGTGAGGATAGCTCGGATGTGAAGAGAATAATGAAAAGCGAGTAACACGGTCGTAGAACTTAAACAATGTAGGACGTGTGAAATTGGAATCACTAAGAAGTGACCAAGCCAACTATCAGTGTTCAAGGCCTCATTTAAAGGATAAAGAATTACAAGAGTTCTGGTACTGTGCTCATTATTTAAATAGAAGTTAGAGAGTTAAATTGTTAGTGCGCGCCCGAGGTTAAAACGATCTTGTATAAGTTATCGTAGAAATATAATTGAATATCCTTAATTCTATCCCCACTCTATCTAGTCTCACCTCAGTCTTCTAAGTATTGATCAAATTTGTCTTAATTGGATTATAATTGTGTCTGTGTTGAATATTGTGACAAATAAACAATTTTAGTGAATCCTTTCGTCTGATCAATTAGTTCCTCCCACACATCAAGGCGGGTCAGAGGGAAGCAGAAGAATACTTCATTACAAATTTAAATTGGTTTGAGAAAAAATTTACATTAAGTAAGATGAAAAAAAATATTAAAGCTTGAGATATACTTAAAGAAATTAGATTGGTGTGAGAAAAAATGTGAATAAAAAATCTTTATTTCAAAACTGTTGTATGTTTAGTGTTTGCGTAAAATGAGAAAATTCTCTGTCAGCCGCGAACTGGCCAGGCGAGCCAGAGCGGCTGACTTGAAAGTCCTTTTCTTAATTAATTTTTTACAATTTTTTATATCAGTTTTTAACTGATTAAAAGCCTCAGCGGCTCGTCGCTACCACAACTCTTCTAAGCAGTCAAACTGATTTCATACAACCATTTAAACCAATTCATAAGTTATTCATAAAGGTAAAATTACTTAAATCATATACAAAGCTACTAAAATAAAAATAGTGGTAACTATTTACAATATAGTAAAGTATGATAGAATGGCGGCGCCACATGTACGCAGTGAATGGTAAACTATGTAGTGTATGGCGAACGAATGGCAGTGCCACATACAATTAATGTATGAGTGATGAACCACACTAATTATCGGAATATTATTTTAAATAAAATTCTATTTTTCATTTTGTATGTTCTAATTTTATAAGAAAATAATTTAGTAAGATGAGATTCTAAATCACAGATCTAAAGTCATAGGCTAATTCCAAGTAGAAAATAATTGCATCAATTCATGACCTATGTTCGATCTATGAAATGTCGTGTAGCAAATGCCCGAGAGTGAAGAAAGAATGTAAATCTTAGAAGTATAATGCCAACTGATTGCAATGTGGATAACAATAGATGAATGTAAAAAATTATCTTTCACAAGAACAGACTAGAAGTGACCAGAAAGCAGTTTGTTAAGTTTCTTAAGCAGAATAATAAATACAGTCGCCTCTCAGTAATTCAAAACTTCAATAATACGAACCTCTCGCTAATTCGAAGTATATGCTCAGTCCCTAGAAAAACTCTTGATATTTCGAACTGAAACAATACGTTTTGGTACACTCAATACTTTGAAGTAAAATCTGTGGCTGTCAAGACACGCAATAATTCGAAGTGATCTAATAAAAAACTCGCGACAACTCAAACATTCACTACTATGTGGGGTTCTGTAGCACATAGGTTGGAGCTGACATGTTTTGTGTTGTATTATCTCTACTGTCTCCTCTGTAACGTAGATCCTTTTATAACCATCGGAGTTTATTGAATCTGATAACTCTGACAGAAGTTTTAGTCTTACTGAAGGAAACTACGCATCTTTTCATTCAAAATCATGTTGATGTGGACATTTTTTCAAGCTTCATTTATTCTAGAAATATCTATTGATAAAGTTAAATTGAATACCATAAAAAATAAAAAGATAACAGATTTTTTCACCAAATAAAATTAATTATATTTAGTTTATATTCTTTTAATTGTTTTTTCCCCTCCAAAATATATAAATGTATTCTTTTAATACAAGACTTTTAACTTATCTGTGTGTGTGTGTGTGTATGTATAATATTTATACTGTATATATATAGTATTTACTGTAATAAATACTGTTGCGTGTGTGTGGTGTTATAAAATAATATTAATATTCTGGAGTCCTAGAATTGTCTTTTTCCTGGATTTATTGGTAACAGTAACTTTCATCAATAAAACTTAACAATCTTTAACAAATTAAACCAAGTTACACGGATTAGACTGAAATAATAAAGATAATAATTCTAATATTCGCGAGCGAGATAAAAATACTAGTTAAACAATGGCACCTTGTACGTCGAAGCCAAGAATTACGAGTAAACAACAGCACATCTAGTTATGCCGAAGCCATGTTTAAAATTCCCCCTGAGACAGAATCCGCTACATATAGTTTCTATCGAGAAAGATCTCGTAGGGTCTGAGGGTGGTGTCAACTACACTCCACCCACTCAGATAACCTGGTCCGTAATTCACAGCCTTTACTTTTTAAAAATACTTTAAAATAATTTTATTCATATGTACAATTGTTGTTTTATTACATAGTTTCAAATTTAAATGTGTTAGAAAAAAATTTCTTTTCGTGTATTTTGGGAGTTTTTTGTGTTTACCCTCTTGATAATTCGAAGTTTTTCATTGGTCCCTTCAACTTCGTATTATACAGAGTCGACTGTAACTGATTTATCTCCACGGGAATTGAGAGCGTAGTGATACAGTTCTTTAAAAAGAACGAACTGTTTATCGCCTCTTCCTAATTCAATCCGTTCTTAAGTTTTCAATTTGCACAAGAATTTTGCTCAAGTATCTTAATAATGCATTTCTTTAAGTACTTACCATTTAACGTGTATTAAAGTATAACTAATTGTTATTGAAGAGGGTTTTGACTACTATGTTGACAATCTTGCTGAATCTGACTTTAAATGCATTTGGATATTGACTGATAGTCGCTCATCTATCCAACATTTAAGTAACAGGAAGGAGGTTATGATGGGTCGGAATATCTATCTTAAGGTTCATTGACAAATTATCTGTACAGTTTTAATTCTATATTCGGTGGATTCCGTTTCATATTGGAATTATTGGTAATGAATTACCGACTCACTGGAAAAGGCTGTCTCTTTGGATACTCCCCGACATGATATGCTTTAAGGTATCGACAACTTTTTTTTTAAAATGGATGTTTTTTTTTATTTTTTAGATTTGCTTAGTACATTTAAAGAAAAATATGCTAAAATTAAGAAATAAAAAGAAATTATTAAAACTAAAATGTGTGTGGGAAAAATGGGTAAAATTTTAAAAAAGTAACATAACCATTCTTCAAAGGTTTATGAACAAATTTTCAGTTTTTCAATTCTGATGTGTTGCTATGTTATTCATTTTGAAATGACCTTCAGGATAAGAGATATTTTAATTTTTACAAAACTCTCTAGAGCACTTTTATCTTAGTTATTAAATAAAATTGCAACAGCGGTTATATTCACGTAAGGGACTGTACATTTTGTAGTATAACGTGATTGATAAATCTGAAGGTTAAAACACTTCTACTATTATACAAATTATACACAAAAAAATTCAGTTAATTATTTTCAAAACCTCTGCGCATTCGCTCGCCCCGCTTGAGCATTTAAAAATAAACTCATTTCCAGTAAAACTTAAGATGAATTTGGTATCTGCTTTTACTAAAACACTTGTAGTATTTGTTCTAGTGAATGGAAAGTAATAAACTGTTTTTTTATAAAGCTAATAAGATGGCCTATAAAGTAAAATAATAAGAAATTGTCAATATTTGGCAAAATTCACAATATTAGGGTAGTCGGATACCTTAAACTTTCAGCGAGGTGTTTTCCTATAGTAAGAAGAAGCTAAGGTATGAGATGTTCAGAGATGTTCAGTCAAAACTCTCCAGAGATCTGGAGAGTTTTGACTGAACATCTCTGGTACCTGGAAAAATTGCACATCCCGATTTGCCAATGGACACTTGAAATCTCTCACCTTTGAGCAGGGCTTCAAAGTTTTTAAGATCTATACGAAATATGTGACGGATCTATACGGTTCCTTCTACTAACCCATTGGGGATTCCTTTTGGGCCATCATTCTTTCAACCAACTTTCTCCGAGGACAGGAAACGGGATTATGCAAATTAATTTTAATGTATATATTCTGTATTCTGGAATTGTGAGTGTTAGTGAAGTGAGAATTGAAGGTTAGTGAAGTGAGGATAGCTTGGATGTGAATAGATGAGGAACAAGCAAACCGGCAGTAGTATGTATACGTAAACAGTGTACGACACGAGAAGTTGGAATATTCTGAAAGCGCTTAGTTCCACTATTGGAGAAGTGTTTAATGCCAGGTCTAAAAGAGCAAATAATGGCAAGAGTTCAGGTACTGTGATTTTATTTCAAGTAGAAGTTAGAGAGTTAAACTATTAGCGCACTTCTAAATTAAAACAAGCTTTGTATAAGTTATCGTAAGGATAGATTTGCATGATCGTATACATTATCCCCACAGCATCTTGTCTCACCTTCGTCCTCTAATTGATAAAATTTATCTTAATTAGAGTGTTATTGGTGTTTGTGTTGAATATAGAGATAAATAAATAATTGAAGTTCATCATGTCGTCTGATCATTTAGTTCCTCCCACACATATAGGAGTGTCAGAGGGAATAGGGCATGTAAATTCCTTATAAATGTAACACTGCTCAGGCATCACCAGGACACATATTACAGTCCCTTTAGCTTATATATAGATGAGGTGTTCTTAAAAACTCTTTCATTCTTGGAGTTTTTGGAAGAATACGGACTAATAACGTCGATTTAGTCTAGGAAAGCCCAAATAGGGATTAGAAGCGAAACAGCAAAGTATAACAATATATTAAAAGCTAAAATTAAAGGCAATTTAAATAATGACATTTTAATAGTTTTTTGATTTGTAAATGAAAATGACGTGAAGATGAAATTATCCCTCATCCGCAAGTATGCACTATGCAAAGGTCATAACAACAACAGTTAAGAAATTCGCTAGTTTCCTTGAAATGTTTTCGAAACAAATTAATGCATATTTTAAGCATTTTTAATAATATGTATTATTTTATGATGGCAAATACTGTTATTTGTGAGTAAGGCTTATATTTTTCATATAGTTGAATCTCTTCATGGTATAGTGGTATCATTATAGCATGACCCACGGAACCACGTGTTTCTAGCAAATCAACCCGTGCATTTCATAGTTTACTAATTTTCCTTTTTACTGAAAATTTCTTCAAAAATTAATATTTGTTAAAAAAGATTAATGCCCTAATATGGAAATTTCGATCTTTACTTCTCTGCCGAACCGATATTATAGTCCGACATATCATTTTCGGTCAAAAGTAGGTTATTCTTTTCATGACATTGAATAAGTAAGAATGATTTGGCAACAGGTTTAGTAACAAAAGTATCCGGAAAAATTCTGAATGCTCTCGAAGAACTATTTCGCAAGAAAACTCTAGAAGCTACTTTCATGTACTTTCCAGGAATGCTTAGAAGCAACAATGAAGTCAAAGCTTGACAGCCACTATGCGTTTCGTCGATCTAATCTGATATTGTGACTATGGATTTGTATTGCTTTATGAAGTATAGGCTTTTGCTATTTGGATCTTGCGTGTGTTTAATATTTCCTGTTAATCAAGTGCACCGCAATTACTAGAGAATTGCAGAGTAAAATACGATTGACTACGAAAGAGCCTATCTGTTAATTGCGTAGACCTTTCTAGCACTTGAAATACGATCAATCATGCAACAAAACATTAATAAAACACGGAATTGAAAAATATTCTCATTATATGAGGTAAAAACAAAACTAATTGTCTTTGGGGAAGTACTTCATGATCTAATTATTAAATCTGAAATTCTGCTGGGAATGCATTCAGTCAAAAATTGAAGGGATTTCAGGAATTTCTTTTCCCGAGAAGTTTAGCAACAGCACTGAATGACACCTTCTATGCAACACTTCTATGCAACGCGTCACTCATCTTTCCTCGTAGTCGTTGGGGGTGTGGAAGAACTTTCAACATGGCTGCTTCACTGTCCATCTTCACCAAGGTTGGAGAGGAGGACAGTGAATTGCTTTTTGTTTGCGAAGGTGCAAAATCTGCAGAAAGTATTCGTCGCACGCAATTGCAGTATAATGGCAACTGCTTATCTCGAAGTAAGATCTACAAATGGTGAGAGCGCTTATAAGTTAGAGGAACTTCTTCATGTGACGACGAAAGATCGGTCAGTACATCGACGTAAACCACTGACGGTCATCGTCGTTGATGATATAGTGATGGAAGAGATGGATAGTTTCCAGCGACAGTTTCCCACTTTCCGAAAACAAAAGGCCCTTCTTTCCTCCATGGTGCAGATTAAAATGGAGCTGCCATGTTGAACAGTCTCAAACACTCCAATGATGAAAAGCTTTATCACACGCACACGTGTTCGGAACAATTTTACTTAAAAAAAAGCAACAAATTCCGAACAATTTCTACCTAGGTGCTATAGGAACGGCTTCGAACAACTTTTTCCCAGTGTGCTGAAAAAATTGTTTCAAATAAAATTTGCTTGAAATTCCAGCCAATAGTATTCTTCGGCACCCTACGTCATAAATAAGATGGCAGATTCGGCTTCATCAAACGCTTCAGAAATAGCGTATAATATTTAAATGGTGTATAATATTTAAACAGTGTATTATAATATTTAAACGGTGTATAATATTTAAGCGATGTATAATATTCTAAACAGAATGGTGCTCCATTTCTGCTTACGCCTGTCAAAACAGTGCGAATGAAATAATAATAATAATATTGGATGTTCGTTTTCCGAAACAGAAAAATTAGCGAGTAATTTTTCAATGTAGAGAAAATGCGTGGCTGACGTCAGAGTATGTAGTTTTATTCACGGAAACCCTTCATCTAAGCTGCGTGAAAAATGGGGAAATGGTTGCTCCAAATATGCGTGTGTGAAAGAGCCTTTGGTGGAAAGACGAGCGACATATTTTATATGGAAGATTTGACGGCCACCCTTCATTCAGTATTGGATATTAGCGCTGTTGCCAGACCTTGGAGAAAGAGATTGCAAAAGTCACTTTACTTTTTGACTTTCCCTCTTACAAGTGCAAAACTTCTGTCAATTTTTGTTGTTAACGCAAAAAAGAAATGCATATGTTATATATGACCATCATCAATAGCGTTCCGTTATCCTCATTAAAACATATTCCGTGCCAAAATATACATTTAATCGTTAATACATAACAAAAGAAGCGTTTCTCAGATGCTTTCGGAAGCCTAACTTCAGGCAAAACACTTTTAGATTATTTAATCATCCCGACTCTCGCAAAAGAATTCCGAGAGAAAAGAATCTTGAAATCAGTTGGCAGAATGGTTGTCGTAAAAGAACTAAGAAGCCGTCTGACTGACAAAACAAGAAAAGAAAAAAAAAAAAAAAAAAAATAACTCAGACATTCCGGTATCATGTACAAACAACCCATCGAGATGCATTAAAGATGTCAATTTCTTTAAGGCTTATTCAGATATATTGACATTTAGTCTTTTACTTTTACTGACGGGATATGGAAATTTCAAAATAACCCAATTTAGAAGCTTAAACGCAAACATCACGGTCGGTTCAAATGCCGCCCACTAAAAAGCATTCCAAAAACACCAGAATACTAAATATTCATTAAATCCAGACGAAATCACAATAAGAAGAGATGCCGCAGCCCCGGGGTTTAATCTCATTGTCTGGAGAAAAAAACAGTACAGATGAATAACACGTGTATAAATTGTCTTTTATATATTAGGGCTTTTGAAGAGGTTGCCCCAAGGAGAAGAACTAAGCGATTTTTCTTTTATTTTGCGCCCCAATCCCATTTGACGCGCCCTGGACGCCCCGGTTCGAGATCGAATAACAGCTCGGAAGTAAAAGGAATTAGGGAAAGGGACGTAAAGGATAAAACTGAATTTTTGAGCAGTTGGGGCGTAGTGTGCCTTAACAAGATTACGGAGGCAGGGGCGCACACAGCAGTGAAATCCGAAGCTCGTTGTTTGCGGGGCTTGAGTCTTTGGGAAATTGTATTCATAAACAATAGACTATGCTGTTATATTTGCAGGGAGGTAATAACATCTTCGATAATGGTATATCAAAAGCGCCTTGAAGAATTTGCAGTGTTGACTCGCGAATCCCTTTCATACGCAATGCGTAATTACTGTAGTATGAGGCGTAGATACTTACTAATGGTTTATTCTGACGAATCAGTGCAGGTGTAATGTGTCGAAACGTGATGTTTCGATACCTTCCAGATTAAATAATACATCTTACGTTGGAATTCGAGTATGTAAGAATAACTAATGATCTCTCTCTTTCAAAACATCGAATTTAGTTTCTTAAGTTATTAATACTGCGATGAGTGTCTAAATTTGAAATTTAAATTAGAATGATTTTTGCATGGATTTAAATCATTTTAACCGCTTCCCTTACAAATTTTTTTGAAAGAATCTGCAAAAAAATCATCCATTTTTCTTACTTCATTATTAAATACAATGAGAAGAAACAGAACAAAATATGTGGGTCTTAAATTGAATTTTTAATTTCTTACAGGTATAAAAGCATTTAGTTTTAATATTAGTTTAGTATCCCGATTTATCTCGACAAACGGAAAAAAAGTTAAAATTTAATTTTTATTTGATTTTTTTTAAACAAGAGACAACACACACACAAAGTGATATCTAACATTCTGTACACTGGTGTTTGGTCCTCTTTTCTTACTGGCTTACCTCTGGAATCTATTTTACGGGAACACACTTACACTGTCTCGTTGGATTTGATTTTTTTTCAGTAGAAGGAATAACATCTGGAAAATGCCGTAGTCCTTTACCTGAGTGGTAAAGGACTAATTCTGGGTCTTCCAGATGTGGTAGAAATCTCGTCACGATGATTTTCTGACATTAGTTTTTTAATCTCTCTCTCAGTTCCATTCTAAATTGTGTAGTTGATCATGAACCCCTACTACCCTACACTATCCATTTTTGTCTCTCCCATTTATTTGTCTCATCCTGCATTTCAATTGTATGCATTGTGGAATAAGACTAACTATTTTCCCTCTCTGATACCCAATAAATTCTCCTTTTTTTAATTTATTTATCTTTAAATCTCGAGGTAAATCTTTTCTATTCAATCAGAATATTCCACACATCAGTCTTCCTTTCGACTACCGTATCAGCCAAACCTGGCGAGTTATAAAAATTGTCCAAACTGCCAATTAAAGCTGAATATTTTCTTTCATTTCTTCCAGGACGAGTAAAATCATGGTAAAACTAATCGTAATGACAAATTCTGATTCGCCCGAGTTTTCTCGAGATAATAATTAACTGCAATATATAGGAACCCGAGATAACTCGGGATAATCAAGCAAGCGGTTTTTTTTTAAAAAAATTTTTAGCTTGCATTAAAAAAACTTGTAGCTTGTATTTCCGAAACAGGAAACATGTTTTCAATCGAAAAGTACCCCAAAATATATATAAATACCTATGACTGTAGAATATACAGTGGCGCACGCAAGAATTTTTCTAGGAGAAGGGACTCAGGGTCTAAAGTCCACCTTTCTATCATCTTGAATACATCAACAAAGAGATCCTTTTGATTTTGTCAATTGTTGGAAACAAAACATAGTAAACTTTTTTTATTTGTTTCTAATGGAGCTGTGGATTGGTATTTTATCATTGCTGGTTATACCCCGGGAGCTGGTATAACTTTTTTAGTGCGGTACCATAGAGGTGATATCCAATCAACGAAAGTAATCTCTCCTCCCTAGATGGAGGCACCTGAGTTCTGACGATGCGAAACCGAACTAGGAATTTAATTTTCCAGAGAGTAACCAAGCCAAAGAGCCACATTATCATGCAAACACGGACGCTGTCGATTTTTTTTGCCATAAAATTCAACGGATCGGGTCGGGTTGAACTCCAAACTTGGGTGTTTAAGGCCAGTGCCTAACCAACTAGGCCCCCAACCGGCCAAGCGTAGTTATTTATTTAATAATATTATTAGTTAAACAACAAAAATAAATTATCAAAAATAAGTAGCATTAATTAATACAATGAATTATTATTAACACACAGATATTTAATTAATTTTTACGTATTATATACATATATTTATAATCAATGAAAAAAATCAAGGATTACGAGGGGTCCGGACCCTACCAATGGAGCACATAAGGCGGGCGTTCATGGGTCCGGACCCATGAACGCCCGCCTTATGTGCTCCACTGGTAGCAAAATATCCATTAATCATACATACGTATAGTGCTATTAAAATTTAGAGAAGCAATATTTAACTTGAAACTTTTCCATTGACCGTAATCAAGTTTAGTATTACAATTTAGGAGATTAAATATGAAACATATTTTATACTTGAAAAAATGAATTGATTCAAATAAATTAATTATACATAAAAGTAGCTTTTTTTAGCAGATTTTTTTTCATGACAAAATAAAAATAATTTCTGGTTGGAACTGAGTTAAAGATAGACACATCTAACAATGAAAGTTAATGATTCGCGCAAATATATACAGACAAGTCATTACTCGCCCCCTGTACAGATTTCACGATGCTGTATGACTATATTATTGTTATTGATCTTTCTAGCATTAACCTCCTTTAGGCGCGTAAATCTCTCAGATGCATAGTAAAAATAGCTTTGATGCTGCATCCACACTGTGGGTTGAAACACGCCCATCCTTCTTCTATCTGCCTTTCGTCACTCGTTCTAGGATTCAGTGTCAAGGACGAGGGTGATTTTTTCATATTTCGGTGGCAGGGGCCATTGAACCTGATAGATGCAGCGCGCTCAACAATTGTCAGTTCTTATGACTTTGAACTATTTCGTAAAATAATTTTGAATTTTCTCATGTAAAATAGTGTAGTTTTCAGTTTTACACGAAGATAATTCGAATTTTGTAATTTTGTTTTGATATATAAACAGTGCGGCAAATAAGTTTAAAGACTGTGTCCGTAAAAAGAAATCGAAACAAGTGACTGTATTTTGTTTAATCCTCAATGTAGCTCGAATAAACTCACAAAATATCTGATGGGAATCAAAAATCACTCAGATCATCGTGCACACACATATCTAGGATAACTAAACACGAACCTTTGAAAGAGCACTTGCGAAGACGGTCAGAGCGTAACATTGACATGCTTTTTTATTTTAACTCAGAATTGCAGAAATACACAACGCCCCATTCATGACGAAAAACCAAAAGAAACATCAGCAAGGAACTTGGAAAAGAAAGCACTGTTCCCTCACGTCAGGACATCGAGAAAAGATCAGTAAAATTTTGTAATGCAAGTCTGCAAAAAGGCATCTTAAAACGTAAGCAGTGGTGACTAATTGTAATAACTAATCGTTATCTTTTTGATGCTTTTTCGTATAAATATCTCAATTCCTGATGCTATTTTAATAATTATTTTATGTCAAATCTCACCAATAAAATAATTAAGCCATCTTTAAACGTAAATATGAGATGCCTTACCTTATGATGGACTTTTTGAAGTGCGCCTAGCAGAGTTTAAGCTTTCGATTCTATTTGAAAAGTTTCTTTTAACCCTCGCAAACTTGATTTGTAAAGAATAGGGCAAACAATATCTAAATTGAAAGTATATTTAACTTTTATGCACGCAAGTCCCTCAGACTGAAGTGACGTATTCTTAGCAGATCTTTTCTTAGCGAAAGAAACATGCTTGGCAATTTTAAGTTTACAGGTCTAATTGATAAGCTTCAACTTTCCTTCGATATACCCCTCCTTCCAATCCATTTTAGTACTTGATTTCAGCAAATTGTATTTTTGTGGTTCTCTACTCTACAAAA
>BMAO01007821.1:0-79517 GCA_019973975.1 Trichonephila clavata
AACGTCAGGAAAAACAAGAATTTTAGAAAAGCTGATTCTTTAATATATCTTTCTCTGCGTCCTTCCGAACAGCGTGCGGGCTATCTGGCAGCCAGTAAACGTTGCGTTTATTAATGCGCATCATACCTTTACGGAAAAATATTGATTTTTTAAATTATTTTAGAAAGAAATCTTTCTTTTTCACTAAATTTAAAATGTTATTAACAACATGAATTTATTAATGCCAGACATTTTTGGTGTTGAAAATAATGTGCCAGATGCTATTTTTTATTAAAAAAAAAATTAATTTCAAACCATTTTAGAATGTCTGTAATTTTAATATTACTTTATTTATACATAAATAAGTACAAATTTAATTTGCCAGACATTAATCGGTTGCGTTCTTAATAGCCAGGCCGATTTATTGGTGTAGTATACCGCGGTGTTATGAGAATGGCAGTGAACAAAGTAGTAGGCGGCAGACAGACAGGATTACGTTTACACTACTTAAAGTATTCGAAAACTTTATTTTATGTCTTCGATGATGAGTATAAAAAAAATTAATATTTAAATTATTTAAATAATAATAAATAGTTGATTAAGGGGGTTCACCCATGTGACGTCCTGTTTTTTAAGCATTCCTTAGAGAATATTTTTTTTTTCACGACCAGTAAAAAGATAGAACTTTAACTTTTTCATCATTTGTTTATATGTATTTTAAGAGTATGTATATACATGTTTAGCTAAAATATCCAATAGAACGTGAGTTATACCACTCTGAACACACCCTCCTCGAAAAAATGAACACTCACTTCCTCACTATTCCAGCTGATTGACTTATTTTAAATAAAAAAACACTAACGCATTTTAATCTATAAGCTTAAAGGTACAGAATGGACTATACTCAATTGAAAATATCAAAAATTGGATTTTGCTAGAACTCTGAAGAAAAAGTTTCGAATTTCATGGGGCTTTTTGTTATGTTTTTATTTTAAAAAAATAGAAATATTTTGAATTTTGAAATGATCGTAGTCCATTTTGTACCTATATATGTGCTGATTCTACCCTATAAAATGTGAAGTTTTTCGGTCAAACCGTTCTTGAGATATGATGGAGGAAAGTTTGAAAAACACAGTTTTTGACAAAACGTGTTTAAAAGTTTCAAGCCTGATTAAAACACAATGAAAATTTAGCTTAGCGCTAGGAGCAGCTGCTTTCATAACACCTGCTTCTTTTATAACGACTTCGAAATTTAAAAAAAAATTACTTTACCACCCTATTGTAGACATTTTAAGAGAGAAATTTTTGAAGAATTTTTTTTTTCGATTTCTTGAACGCATCGCAGGGTGGATCCCCTTAAATATTTTGTCAGCCTGGGGTGACTCAGTAATCACTCCTGGGTTAACTCACTGATTTTAAAATTTTGCCCTAACCTACGCCTCTCCATTATGTGGACAAGCAGCAAGGACTCACAGAATAGAATTTTTTGAGAAGGAGTCCAAAATGTATGTTAGTAATAATTTTAAATGTCCGCTGATTCATGAGGAATACAAACCAAAGAGCTTTGAATAAATTTCCTACTATTAGTCAACTCTGATCGGGAGAAATGAAAAAAAAATCTTCAACTAAACAAAGGAAACAAAAAGAAAATATCGTTTTTTAAATATCATATAAATTTTATTGTAATTGAATAAAATGATTTTATAAAAGATAGAGAAAAAATTGCCATTGATACAATAACAAAATTCTCAGTACTATTTATACATATTATGTTTAGGTAATCAGAATCTATTTTCCCCAGAAATATGTGTTTTCATTCCGTAATAGTGTCACAAAAAACTGATGCATCTCCATAGTCGTCATCATCATCACTGCTCCATTATTATCATCATCATCTTGCGTTTTGTTTTGGTTTTCTAGTAGTGTTGGTTCTGGAGCAAAAAAAAAAATCCTTATTAGGTTATCATGGTCTAAATAATAATTTACTCTTTTGATTTATTATATTATAAATAATACTTTACTTTTTATGATAATGTCAACCACTGATGATGGAAACTGCTCTCCAGCAAACCAAACGAAATCATATTTATCATCATTGATGATCCACCCGGAAGCTAACGGCGATAAAGATGATGGATTTTTTAAAGGAGCATTTCTCCAAAACTTTGTCACATACCGCACTCGCAATAAATGCTGATATAATTCAGCTTTACATGGTGGTAAGCTGGATGAATCGAAACTTCGACATTTCTTTTCGAAATTATCATCGGGTTTTTTTGATTGATACGCTTTCGAAAATAGATAGAAGCGGACATCATTAACATTTGAAGAGTTAGGCACCCCATACATGTGACATATAAATTTTTCCAATGTAGCAAATGTACGTTCAAGTTTATCTTCATTGTCAATTATAATCTCCTGACATGCTAACTGATACTCGACAGATTTTTTGAGCAGTTTGAAGGGTCTTGGTTTACCTTTCCGGAAAAATGCTGGGGTATAATCGCACCCTGTTATTGCGTGGAAACATGGTAGAGCTTTCGATAAAGAAATACCAAGACTTTGGTATAAATCATTGATGCTTATAAGACGTTCATAGTTTCCTACGCCCCATTGGATCCAAAGCTTCAAAGATGCATTCAGATGATCCATATTCCCAAGAAGTATAATCGGAGTCTGAGCAGCGTACAACAACTTGAGCGTCAATGCTTCTCTGGCAAATATGATATATAATTCGAGTATCAGCTTCTTCATGTTCTTCACATGATAATGATTCTTCAATATTTCTAATAACTTGGTTATTTACAACACGATACGAATAGCACTTATCGAAGCTTAGATAAATAGTTTTATTCCCAATAAAAGGAAACATGTTATCGTTAGCCCAATGATCAATCAAAAATTTTACGAGAGCTTCCTTGAACTGAGTATTTTTGAGTTCGCCAGCAAAATTATGAGGCCGAATTTGATTAGGTCCAATGGAAATTGTACTGGTTGTTTCGTTGCGACGTAAACGCTCACAATCTTTTATTGAAGGTGTGAAATACCGATCAAACACAACGTCAATGCGAGATGATTTAAACTGTGAAATCATTCTAAGGAATTTTTTTGATATGCAATCGAAAGTTTGAGGTACTTCTTTCATGAGGTGTAGCATGAAGAAACCGTCTAAAATGCTAATATCAAAAAATAAGGATTGCTGATTGGCCTTGCTAACTTTTTCTCGAAAACTTTAATTAATTGTGCTTTATCTGTTTTACAAATACTACCATCTGCATGACACATCGATGTTGGTATCGGCGTTAGTGGAAATTCCAGTACTTTTTCAATGTCGACTTTGTTGGTCATAGATATACCTAAGAGTCGACCAAATAGATCTCGTTGCATTCTTAGCTCAATAACTTTGTTACCAAGAGTTATTTTTTTCGTCTTTGGAGCACCAGCAAAATTAAGCACTTGATTTTTTTTTATTGGCTTATCAAATCTATCCTGATCTTCAGCACATTCAGTAATAAACTGTTTCCGTAAATCTTCGCCATTTTTCTCAATGTTCAGCAAAAAGTTCGCTACATTTTGAGGTACAGGCTTAGCAGTTGCAATGTTATATAAACTATCTTTGTCTAAACTTTCATCAAATGGATTAATATTCTTCTCAAAAATTTCAATGAAATCAGCGATTTGTTTGCCATAAATTTTGATTCGATTTGGTTGCAAATCCGCAGACACGTCTTGTAATTGCTTCAATCCACAAACATCGAGAACGTGGGAGATTATAGCTGCTATAATGCTGTGACTTTTGGTCCAGCGTTGACGGACAGCTATGGAATTAGTAAAATGTGCAATACCACTGAGACGTCTAGCCGCTTCGGCATTGATAGTCTGCTCCAGTGTAAGATCAATTGGTATCCTCGAGAATGGTTTGTCGGTTCTTTTTATTCCAAAATATCCATTCATGAAATCATTTTTTAGTCCAGGATGTGTTTCATCTACTTTATTTAAATTGTCTAAATATTTAACACATCATCGAGCATAATTCGGTTGATTTACTGCGAAAAATAAATTGGTTATTTTTGGAATAACATATTTGAACATTTCAAAATCTCCCATGCGTATGCTTCTTGACAGGGTAATATAATAATTTACGAGCTGGATGTAAATCAAATAGAATTGAGCCGTTTTGCCATGCTCACCTTGTCTTGTTTCTTCTACGAATTTTTGATATGCAGATAATACTCTCGATAATACATTATTAGGTAATTCTATTGTCATAGATGAATGAGAATCTGTAACTTCCTGATAATGAAGGAGATCGTCCATAACTTGTTCCTTCAGGAAATTGTATTCAGTATTGTCCATCTTCAAAAATTGATTAAAATGTAACATTTGCAAGCTAAGACCCATCAACGGGTGCAGACGTTTGCAACGATTAAAATGTTTACCTTCAATTATACCGTTCACTGACCCAGAAGCAATAATATTACTCTCAATCATCATATGAGATAGACCACACTCATTTATAAAAACCCCTATGGCTTTAAAGAAAGCCATCAGTAAATGGAATGAACCAAGATGGATGAAAAGATTATTGAATTGTGGCTTTGACGTTGATTGGATTTTATATGCTATTTTAGCTATCGCCAGGTCATAAGTAACTTGCACGTATGTTTGATTACATTCCTTTCCAACAATTTGGGCCTGTTCCATTGTATGTTTAACTACCGCTACATTTGTTGGTGAAAAATTAATAGGTGTAAGATAAGATACTTTTTGTTTGGGACTAGTATCTTTAATGATTTTAGAATTAAAACCTGTCCACATTGGAGTATTTGGCACATGCAAGAAGTGTGAAAGTAAATATAACAGATCTATTGTTTCTATCAAAGGTAAATTTGCAGGCAGAGTTGGTTCATTGTCTTCAACTGGTGTTAAATTTTCTAACATTTGCAATCGATGACTAAACGAAGGTAGTTCTGGAGTTTCCTCGTTAAAAGTCCGTCTTCTTTTTGTTGGTGGTAGCGGTATATCAAGATTTCCACTTATATTACTTGAATTTAATTCAATATCATAATCATCACTTACATTTTGGTAAATTATTCCTACGGTGTCATGTAAAGTGTCCTTTCCAGTTAAAGTATCAACGTATCTATCAAAATTATTGAATGCTACACCTGTGCATAATGACGGACTCTGAATAATGTCAGGAGGACAAATTTGAGAACGGTTTACAGATGAGATCGTAGCTTCAGTTTCCAGTTCTTCCAGCGTATTGTAGTTACAACAATGTCCAAGTCGATTTAAAATATTAATTATTTTTCGACTACTTGTAAGACTTTTCACAGTCATACCCAGAGTTATGTGCTTTGATGGCTTAACAATACCATTGCTTACACAATAAATAGCATCAGAAGCCAATGAATTGCTTAATCTATGACAATTGACTCCATCTCTGCGACGAATATCTTTACCTCCAATTAATGCTTTGAAAAAGCGATCTAGTTTTTCTGGAATGGTACACTCACCATTAATCAAATCTTCCATCTTCATTACGGCAGGTAATGTTGTTTTATCCATTTTTAAAATAGTACTTCGTAGAATGTGAGCGCAACTTTATCAATAAGATCATCCTCTTCAAGTGTTTTCAGATCTTCTTGTTTCAATAGGTTACTATTTTTATGCATAATAACTTTTCTTTTCTTTTCCATTACAATCTTAATTTGCTTGAATTGTTTTACTATTTTTTTTTCAAGATGATGATTTGTCATTAAACTTACATCTGCTTGAGGTTGATGTATTAACTCTTCTTGTAATTCGTTATTATATATGTCACAAAGGGAAGCTAATAACAAATAATTTCTTTTTTTAACTACATCTTCTTCAATAATTGACACAATTTTATCAAAAATATTCTTATGAATATCTCGTACACTATGCCAGGAAGTGCATGCAGTATCAGCAGTAATTTTTTTGTAGTCATTGAAATATCCCACTTCACACGAATGATGATAAAAAATTGGAGCATTTGAGTTTTTTAGATTATTAATTGTTTGTAATAACTCTTGATTTTGGAATTTTGTAACCCATTCTGTTATTTTGTCATATACTTTGGCATCATTGGAAGAATGTAAACTTTGTTGTTTACCTTTAATTTGCTTTCGATCTTTTCCACAGAAAAAGCAAATTCTTTTGTTATCAACACTTGTGTTTCTTGATTCGCGATCTTCACTCACACTCACATCAATTAGAGCATTTGGTAACAGCGCAGTAGAATTTGGCAAATCAAATACAACTGTTTCACTCACACCTACTCGAGAATTTGGCAATAACATTGTAGAACTAGATGCACTAGGAAGGTCTGTAATTGATAAATTGGAAGTTTCAACGCTATGAAACACTGTCGCACGTTCAGCTACTGGAGTATCCGGCAATAACGGCGTAGAACTCGATGAAATAGGAAGACTTGTTAATGAAATAGAATTATTGTCACATATATTATGATATTTAGCCATTAAGGCTGTAAAAGAACTGTAACATCGTCTGTGATATCCATCGGTAGTATTAATTTCCTCCGGTAACTTAATGTCGTTATATCTTAAGTTAAAGTTAACACGTACACATAAAACTTCTTTACATTTTTTCAACTTTTCTTCTACAAAAGTTATTATTTTTTCATTTTGGCCATTGCAAAAAACACATTTCATTCTATTAGCCATTATGATGCTCTCTCGAAGATTAAAATAATCACACAGTTAGACTATATACCTATTCCAGATTTGGTGACTAATTCCATATAGCATTTCCAGATTTGGCAACTAATTCCAGATCCCATTTCTAGATTTGGCGACGAAAATATTAATTTACAAACCTATAAAAACGAAATCGTTTGCGTCGGAGATATCTTACCATAATATAAACAATTGTCTAGTTTTTCTGAAAATGGAAATTAAAAAAAAAAAAAGACACGTGCATGTGAAAAAAATATTTATGTTCTAACCCAGCGTTTCTCAATCTGTGGAGTGTGCCTATTGGGGGGGGGGGGGCATCATAACCCTAACGTGGATAGCGCGAGCACATCGAAAAGTCCAAAATAAAATATTTAAAATAATTACTAATTTAAAGAAGCAGGTGTTATGAAAGCAGCTGCTCCTAGCACTAGGATAAAATTTTCATTGTGTTTCAATCAGACTTGAAACTTTCCACACGTTTTTCTCAAAACTGTGTTTTTCAAATTTTCCTCCATCATATCTCAAGAACGGTTTGACCGAAAAACTTCAAATTTATAGGGTAGAATCAGCACATATATAGGTACAAAATGGACTACGATCATTTCAAAATTCAAAATATTTCTATTTTTTAAAATAAAAACGTAACAAAAAGCCCCATGAAATTCGAAACTTTTTCTTCAGAGTTCTAGCAAAAATCCAATTTTTGATATTTTCAATTGAGTATAGTCCATTCTGTACCTTTAAGCTTATAGATTAAAATGCCGTTAGTGTTTTTTTATTTAAAATAAGTCAATCAGCTGGAATCGTGGAGGAAGTGAGTGTTCATTTTTTCGAGGAGGGTGTGTTCAGAGTGGTATAACTCACGTTCTATTGGATATTTTTAGCTAAACATGTATATACATACTCTTAAAATACATATAAACAAATGATGAAAAAGTTAAAGTTCTATCTTTTTACTGGTCGTGAAAAAAAATATTCTCTAAGAATGCTTAAAAAACAGGACGTCACATGGGTGAACCCCCTTAATCAACTATTTATTATTATTTAAATAATTTAAATATTAATTTTTTATTATACTCATCATCGAAGACATAAAAATAAAGTTTTTCGAATACTTTAAGTAGTGTAACGTAATCCTGTCTGTCTGCCGCCTACCTACTTTGTCACTGCCTCTCTCATAACACCGCGGTATACTACACCAATAAATCGGCCTGGCTATTAAGAACGCAACCGATTTAATGTCTGGCAAATTAAATTTGTACTTATTTATGTATAAATAAAGTAATATTAAAATTACAGACATTCTAAAATGGTTTGAAATTAATTTTTTTTTTTTTTTAATAAAAAATAGCATCTGGCACATTATTTTCAACACCAAAAATGTCTGGCATTAATAAATTCATGTTGTTAATAACATTTTAAATTTAGTGAAAAAGAAAGATTTCTTTCTAAAATAATTTAAAAAATCAATATTTTTTCCTGTAAATGTATGATGCGCATTAATAAACGCAACGTTTACTGGCTGCCAGATAGCCCGCACGCTGTTCGGAAGGACGTAGAGAAAGATATATTAAAGAATCAGCTTTTCTAAAATTCTCGCTCGAAAACGTTGCTAGCTCTTAGACTTTAAGATGTTTATTCTGACCTTTGTTTTGTCTTTTTATGATTTTGATAAACTTTCCAAATTAGTTAACTTTTAACATTTTTGTTATGTGGGGTTTTTCTATTTGATAATCATATCATTTATGGCAACAAATCTGTTGTGCTGCACCTTCAGACTATTGGATTGCTATTCTTCTGAAAAATATATCATAGTTTGGGTTTTGGAAATGTTTTCTAATCATAAAATAGTGCCTTATTGATTATTTATTGATGCAATTGGAAGCAATTTTTATATTGGAAAATCATTATGGAAAGGCTTTTCAGTATAAAAGTTATCTAAAAAATTCAGAATGCACAAAAGAAAATTGAACTATTCATTTACAAAATAGTTCCTATAAAAACAATCATTTCAATGTTGAACTTTTCAAAATGTGTCAAAACTTCTGTGCATAATGTGTGCATTTTTGATAATTTGAAGTAATTTGAGTATATATGCCAGCATAAAAGTTTAGTTATTTCTTTTTACTAATAAAAAATATGTAGAATTTCTTTGAAATGAATCATAGATCAAAATTGCAATAATTTTTAAAGAAAAATCTTGCTAATTATAAATGAGAAATTTTTTAATGAAAATTATGTTACCTGAGCTACAATAATAATATATATTTACAAAATTCTTCAATATATCTGAGAAAATTAATACAAAAACTGAATTTTTTGTGAAAAGAAAATCGATGGATTTTATGACTTCCTACAAAACATATACCTTTTTTATAGTTACGTATATAAAAAAAAGTGCTAACTCTAAACAGATTACACTCCTTTTGTATGTTTAACACCATACATTACATTTCAGAACATGTATTATTGGAAGAAAACTGTGCCGAAATGAAATATTTCTGTAAAAGTTGTCTTCACCTAATATCAAAAGACTTCAAAAATTTGAACATATCTCCAAACAGAAAATTGTCGTAATTTCCATATACATTTTTCATGTTTTATTACATGCATCCATTAATCATACTAAGTTTTAACAACTTCAAAGTATTTCTGTAAATAAGGTTTTATATGTATTGTAAAAAATCTCATTTAGTACTGCAGTATAGGGGAAATGAAATATGGAACACTTTTTATTCCAGAAAATGATCGACTCTGACAGAAATAAGTAACATAATATTTTTTTTTTTTTTGGTCAGAAAACAGTATTAATGTTGAAGTTGTAACATTTGAGACAAATAAAGGTAGTGTGATGTTGGTTAATTAAAATGTTAAGTTTAGTTATGTCACAGCTATTATTTACAGATTAACATTGAAGTTATTTACTTAGTAATTAGATTGATTATATTGAGCCCCAAATTCTGTTTTGTGAGGGAGGAGTTTTGGCGTCTGTTCTCAGCGCCGCCTTCAGAGCACCTCCCATTCTCTCTTGATCCTCTCTAGGGTGACAGCGATCGGCTTCTTTAACTTCCATTTACATCCGGTCGTGGGCGGAGAGGAGTTCTTCGTGGTATCAAAGGTTGCCGGAGCGATCCAAGACAGGCCGCGCAATATTTTTAAGGGTCCAGTTGTCAATGCACGTGTGATAACCATACTCACAGCTGTGTGGCGGGAACGTCACAAAGTATTTGTCTATGTGAAAGTGTTTTAAGTTTGATCTTCATTTTTTAAAGTTCTTAAATTAATATTTCTTTTTAAAAGTATTAATCCCCCCCCCGTATTTAGAAGTATATGCAGAAAGCCTTACAACACATTTGATTTAAAATATTGTGTGCTGTAGAGCCTGGGTTCGAATCCCGGAGAAGGCATGAATGTTGTAAATGTATAGTGCCTTCGCGGCTTGGAGGTACTCTAAATAGCCGTCGAGTCGCAAGTCCTCTCGTAAGGTTGGTGGAAGAAGAGAAGTGGGAGGCCCCTGATCACTTCCAGGGTGTTCTCCCTCAAAATTGGGGTTGAACCAAGCTAAATTGTATTGTCACCTGCATGGTGCTCAAAGCTGCGGCTAACGACAGGCGTACAATCTAGCCCGATGCCATGATGAATTTCGTGGGCCTCGATCTGACTACGTCAGATAGGTGGTATTAGCAACAACAGAATATTTTATATTTAATGAAAAGCTGTCTTTTCACAAATGGCCCTATTTTTTCAACATCCTAGATGTAGATTCAAGATGCACATTTTCCACATCTTATAGGAGAGGGATTATCCTTTTAAATTGTTTTCATTTTATAATGCTGTGATAGGCTTTAAAAAAAGATTAAGACTATTTTTCTTAAGTGTATGGATTCTAAATTTAAAAAAAAAAACATTATTTCTTCACTTAATTTAAAATCAATTTTTTTCATCCCTCTTCTATGAGGTACTGTATGTCACGATTTTTTTTTCAGTGTTAGTAATACTGTGATCTAAGGGGCTAAATTCATTCATTGATTGATTGATTTTAAGCTTAAGAATGAGAAGAAAATGCATACTATAATTATTTCTGAAATTTCTTCTACAAATTATTGACATCTCACTATTAAGGTGAATGGCTTCCTTTGTTTAACATCTTACATGGCATCTAGATGGCGCTGACTATTGCGAAATTTTTGGCACAAATATTTTTCTAAAGATTTCCTAGATGGGCAATAAATTTCTCTCCTCCTTCAACTCCTTTCAACAAAATTCTCCCCTCAGCGAAAGGAGACACTCCCTGACTGGGGGGGGGGGCAAAATCGTAAAACTGGTAGAGAAGTTCTTTTTTCTTTTTCAGAGGGGAGGGGGTAAAACAGCAGTGAATCTTGTCCAAGGAAGAGTTCTTATTTCTGGACAAAGATCAGTGGTCAAACTTTTTCGGCTCATGGAACCCTTAAAACTGTAAGATGTTTTCCACAGTGTTGGATAAAACAACATGGAGACCCCCTAGGCAGTCCAGTTCTCGGGGCCCTGTAGCCTAATAATCTTATTACACAACATTTTAACAAATTTCATTGCACAAATAAAATAACAAATAATCAGCAAATTGAAAAAATATGTAACTAAACAATAATTATTTATTCGAATTTTTTAACAAAAACTAATTCTTGCAGCAAAAAATAGCTAAATATTTGGGGTTTTCTTTTTTTATTTTTGGGACCCATAGGCAATTACCTACTCTACCTAATAAGTAATTCGGCACTGGTTTTCGGGGAATCCCATTCCACACTCTTAGAAGAATATATCTTAAAATAATATTTAAAGTATATAGATAAACATATTTTCTTGATGTTATAGGAAAAGACTTTTAAAAATTTTATTTCTTATTAGAAAAATTTATGATGTAATGTTAATGTTATTTATTCATTGATAATAATTTTTGATCCAAATGTCACCTGTGCGCGCATGCATTATATTTAGTATTCTCAATTTTTACACAAACTGTCGGCCTTTGGAAATAATGTGTAGTAGCATTTCATATTCCGCGTTTAATTCGTTTTTATATTTTGTTTTTGTAGCCACTCGCGTTGAGAAATATTTTTCACTTACTAAATACATTTTTGTGCATGGCATTAAAATGTTCACAGCTATATGAGAAATTCTGCGCATTTTGCAAGAATTGGCAACCTAAAATTTTGGTGTTCTCGCTTAAATTTAAATTTTTGCATTGAATCTGTTGATATGTCGATAAATTGTTCCATCTTCTTCATTATAGGTGTTTTTTCTCCCCCCACAAATGTAAAAGGTTTCAAAACATTATACTAACTAGTATAAAATTTGTGGAACTCGGGATAGCAAACAATAGTATATCACAATAAAGAAAAACAATAGTATATCACAATAAAGAAAAAAGTTTTAAATTCATCTATTATAATACAATAAAAGTTTAAAAAGTTTTTCACAACAAAGTTAAGTTATGCATAAATAAAGTTTTTAATTTTAATGTATGAGATCATCTTTAGATAATTGTGGTTATACGAATTTCATGAGAACTTTAATCCGTTTTATATACACATTTATAGTTTTTCTTTCCATTTTTTTTTTATTATTATTATTGTGACTCGTGGAATCCCAAGGTCCTCTGGAACACAGTTTGAAGACCAATGCTCTAGATCAGGGGTCTCCAAACTTTCCAGCCTTAGGGCCATACTGATTACTCCAGTAAGTTCCGAGGGCCAAAATCATATCATTGTTGCCGGTGGTAAAAAGTGAAATAGTCCACTGATGAAGAAAAAGTACGCAACGTTTAAAAAAGGCTGCAAATCGGACTAAAACGGTCCGATAACGTCCGCAAAACGGCATATTATTAGTTTTCCTGTCATTATCTGTAATTTCTAGATTAGTCGTAGAGTACGAGCCATGAGGAGTAACGTGACACGACATCTGGTGGACACAAGCGGAAATAGGTAGTACCTTCTATCGCTAACAGATGGCGCTAATAGCACGTACAGAATAATCTCGTTGGTTCGAGAAAGTTCTGGTGTCTTCCACTCACTTCTAGATGGCAGTAATTGGAATATATAAGAAGGCTAGTGGCGCAACCACAAGTCAGTTCCTATGACACTGTTGTGAAATAAAATAGTGCGTACCTCCTTAAAACGTGTTTGTGCGTGTTTAAATTTAAGACATCTTTGTAACAGTATTTTGATTTGAATTGTTGCTTTTGTGTGTGATTTAGTAGTATGGAAAAGAAGCGAAAAATTGATAGTGAATGCAGAAAATTCAAAGATCAGTGGAACATTCAGTATTTCGTAATTGAGTCCAGTAACAAGGCGCTATGTTTGATTTGCAATGAAAGCATAGCCGTTCTCAAGGAATATAACATTAAACGTCATTATGAAACAAAACATTTTCAAAATTACTCAAAATATACAGGAAGTTTGCGGACAGAAAAATTCGAAGCTATGAAGCGCGGATTGAAATCGCAGCAATCTTCATTTACAAAACTCAAAACTGAACAAGAGGCTGCAACTCGTGCCAGCTTTCGTGTGGCTCTTGAAATTGCAAAACGTGGAAAACCATTCACCGATGGAGAAATGATCAAAGAATGCATAATTGCAGTAGCCGAAGAAATGTGCCCTGAAAAGGTAAATTTATTAAAAACTGTCAGTATGTGTCAGCAAACACTGTGGCTCGAAGGGTAAAAAACATCGCTGAAAATATATCCTCTCAACTGTTCGACAAAAATGGACATGTTGAGTGGTTTTCTTTGGCCTTGGATGAGTCAACGGATGTGTCAGATACTGCTCAGGTGTTGATTTATATTCGAGGATTAGATAAAATCTATGAAGTGCATGAAGAACTTCTTGATATGTATAGTATTCATGGCACAACTACTGGTAGAGATATTTTTAAAGGAGTTGAAATGGCCATTAATCAAAAGAACCTTCGATGGAAAAACTTGAAATGTATTACAACTGATGGTGGCAAAAATATGAGTGGGAAAGATAAAGGAGTGGTCGCTCTTGTGTCAAAGGCTGTAGAAAATGACGGTGGTTCAAAACCATTAGTCTTACATTGTATCATTCATCAACAGTCTTTGTGCGGAAAATGTTTGGATATGTCTGAAGTTCTGAAACCAGTCATATCAACTGTTAATTTTATCAGATCTTTTGGGCTGAATCACCGACAATGTATTGAAGAGATTGGAGAAAATGACTTACCTTATTATACTGCCGTACGTTGGCTTAGTTGTGGGAAAGTCCTTCAGTGCTTTTTTGAACTTCGAGCAGTGATCGAAACTTTTTTGAATGAAAAGCATCGCCCTCTTACTGAATTACAAAACAACGCATGGCTGTGGAAGTTAGCATTCTATGTTGATTTGACAAAACATGTGAATGAACTGAATTTGAGATTGCAAGGAGAAAACCAGCATCTTCCTGATTTATACACTAATATCAAATCATTCCGGAAGAAATTGATACTGTTTCAATCACAAATACGAAGTAAATGTTTTTCACATTTTAAAACATGTGAAATATTCAGCCACACCACTGAGACTCAGTTTCCTATCGATTTTGCAATCGAAACTTTGAGTGCTTTGAAAATAAATTTTGATACTCGTTTCTCGGACTTTGATGCCATTGCGAATCAAATTAAGATTTTTCAGAATCCTTTTGGTACTGACATTGAAATCCTAGCCCCGGAACTTCAAATGGAAATGATTGATCTACAGTGCAGTGATATAATTAAGAACAAATATCAAAACTCATCTTTGTTGGAATTTTATAAGAGTCTTCCACGGACACAATTTGATAATTTGCATTAATTTGCTCGTGGGCTGTTTTCTGTTTTTGGTACTACTTATTTGTGTGAGAAGACCTTCTCAAAAATGAAGTACATAAAAAATGTTTACAGATCAAAATTAACTGATGAGCATCTTAAATCTCTTTTAATAATTGGTACAAGTAAAATTAGTCCACAACTACAAACTATTGTCAGTGGAAAATCTCAATTACATAAATCTCATTAGTATTTCATATGTCATTATGCTTGTTATAAGTTATGTTTTTATTTAAAATGTATAAAATGTTAGTTGGATTCATTTCAATAATTTGTTAGTTATTATATACTTAATTAAATTTTCTGCATATTATACATGTCTTTACTCATTACAATTCTGTGTTTCTTTATCCAACTTATTACAAAAACAATAACAATAAGCCTACAACAATGTTATGAGTAGTTAGCCCATGACCATATCAATGTAGATGTCATATTAATAATTATTCAACATAAAATTAGAATACTTCAGTAAACTAAATTTAATTTGCTATAAAAAATATGTTCTCTAAAAGGAGTTTTCAAGTATGCTAGCTCTTCGCGGGCCGGATGTGGCCTTCGGGCCGTAGTTTGGAGACACCTGCTCTAGATAAATGATGTAGAGAACGAAACTGTGTTTGATTTTTTCTGAATAAATGATTTTCAAACGAAGAATAGGTGGATTTAAGGCAGTGAAAAATTTAATTTCACGTTTTTATCTGCTGTAATAAATGAACAAACAATATGATACAATTTTACTTTCATGTGATAGAAAAGGGGTTGACAACCTATTTCACACGCGGCACAATTCTCAGTGGCACTCTGCACTACTCAACAAATGCGTCAGTTTGCAAACGATGGAAGTTGATAAATTTGTTATGGATCTTATTTGAAATAGATTTCCAAAATTATGGACAATTATGAAATGCCGAAAAAATCGGAAAGATAACTCCAAACATAAATTTACAGATATTTTGTAAATTATTGAACGTCATTTCTGCAGAGATTTAATTGTTTCAAAAGAGAAAATTGTATGCATTCTGCTCTCCGCTTTTGGTTCCATTTATCTAAGTAAAAACTCTTTCCTCATAAGAAAAAAATTTCGAGTCCACATAGAAAATCAACAAAGAATTGTCTCAATTTTCTTCTTAGACAAATTCTTATCTATAAAATATAATTAAATATTTTTCAAACAAAATACGCAAATAATAGCCTCATTACATTACTTTTTATTATAAATAGCAGTATCAATAATATCATGTGTATCTGAAAAATATTTAAGAATTTTTAAATAAAGTACAAACAAAAGAAAAATATTACAATTTTTTTCCCCAGCGTTTTTTAGTACAAATTCTGAAATATATCAACATTGATAAAAACATGATATATTTTATGCTGCATATACATATAGATTAAAATACACTTTTTAAATCACATACAGTTATTGATTTTAGTATACAATAACCTAAATTTAACATTTATACCGTTGGATAAACATACGATTATTTAATTTTTACCCATATTTGGCAACAAAATAATAGTATTGTTTTATGTAGTGGATGGCATTTGATGTTAATACAGTTTTTTCTCTCTAATATTTATTCATTAATTAGCAATTAATTAATTAAATTTACCGGTTTTCGACACCAACTTAGATTCGTCTCCATTTTTGTAACAATGTAACAGCTAAAACAATGACAAAAGTTGGCGTCGAAAACCAGTTTGTCAGCCGAACCGGGTGTGCATTGTTACAACAATTCAGACAAATCATGCTTTTTTTCAATTCCTACTATTAGTTCACTCTCTCCCTATACATATATCTATATATATCTTGTTAAAATTTTCAATCGTTAATAAAATATTTTCTATGCATTCATTCAAAGCAGAAATTGACTTAAAATTTTTTTTATATTACTTGTTTCCCTTGAAAATGAAATTAATCTAACAGGAAATTGCGCTCAAACTTATGGGACGAAAACCTGCAACACCAATTACGATGTACAAATAAATGCATTGAGACCTATTTGCAAAAACTCAGTGAAAGAGTTGAGAAACAAATATCTCACAAATCAAATAAATTTAAATCATATTTGATTCATTGCATTTTCATTATTATATTATCTATGTTTGTATACATATAAAAATAATGAAAACAATAATAATTCGTTCTGTTTTAAATTCTTACTCCAATAAATGCTTGTAATCAATCCAAATCTATCATAGAGATATATATTTTATATGTGGCCCCCCGCGGAATTGTGATGTTTTTCCGAAGTATCCCGCAAGGTCATTTGGGTTGGCCACCCCTGTTCTGCGCAAAACCCCATCAGAAGACTTTTCAAGTATCACCAAAAGCGGGTACCCCCTTCCCCCCTCACACTGCAGTTTCATCTGCTCTTTGCAGTTTTATTACCCCAGAGCAATAAAAGTTTCTACCTCCCTCCCCCTTTTTTTTGTACCTTTCTCTTCTTTCCTAGAGACTTCGCACCAATGTTTGTCGTGAACTAATGAAAACACCGTTTACATACTTAGAAAATTATTTTTTTTAAAGTAAGTGTTTTTAAAAGTTTATTCACTGTATTATCATTTTGTGGAATACTTTATTTTCTAATTTAAAAATAAACTAGACCGAATCAATATTTTAACTATTGTGCTAAAAAAATTTTACTACTTAAAAATTTTATTACATATTTTACTAAAATGGATATATTCCGAATTAACTTTAATTCTGACTTTGATATGTGTAAAATGAATTGCGCAAAGAAACCGCAGCGTCTATTATATTAAAAATTTAGTCAGACTTGACCAGGGAATTGAAAATGTTCATTGATAGAAAATACCAGTCAGTGTCGGTTTATCCATTGGGCACTTGGGGCGGGCGCCCTGGGCCGGGAAGGGCCCGGATAGGCTGGACTTAAACAGGTTTTCTAATTATAAATTTCGATTCTCCAGAGTCAAGAGTACATGTGGATCCTCTGCTCCCAGGTATCGAAATGAGCCTAAACAGGCACTGCAGGCAGTAATATTGAATAGAAAAAAAAGCAAATTTAAAGATACAGCGACTTTAAAATCGCGATATTGCCATATTTATTCGAATCTAAGACGCACTTTTTTATTCCAATGTTAATGCTACTAAAAATTGGTTGCAAGACGGAAAAGAATCGAAGACGGAAAAATTCATCGGATAGAAAAATTGAACAAGATATTATCGAATAGAAAAGATATAGATTTCGTTTATTTTTAAAAGTTTTTAATACTGGTAAAAAAAAAAAAAAAAAATTGTTCATTTCTTATTATTTCAACTTTTTTTACTTCGTAAATTGAGTGAGTGAGTGAACATTAACGTCACACTGAGGGCTTTTGGCGACGGACTTCGTAATTTTGAACCATGGTCAAGTGACGAGGACGACACCCGAGCTAGTATCCCCTCCTAACTACCACATCACACCAACGGGAGAGCATTTAAGCTCTCGACAGATTTAAAAATAGAACAACAAACAGAGTACAAATAGAATTTTAAATGTTTAATGATGTAATGAGCTTTTTATAAAAGATACTTGTAGTTCTACAAACTTCAATCCATTTTACATACACATTTATAATCTCCTTTTCGATTGTTTATTGTGACTTGGGTAATCTTGAGAGCCCCAGGGTTCCGTGGAACACAGTTTGAAGGCCACTGCACTATATAAATGCTGAGGAGAACGAAACAGGAGAAAAGATAGATATACAGTAGTGAAAAATTAAGTTTTATGTTTCAATCTGTTGTATTAAAAAAAAAAGGACAAACAGTATGAAGCAATTTTACTCTTATCGAATAAATATAGTACCATAGAAAATTATATGGTTTATTTTCCAGAATTAAGCTGGCATATAATTTACAAATAAATTTTCATAATTTGCTATGAATTCCATGTAAAAATAAATTTCATGTAATTGGCGAGTATGGTGTCTTTTGGGGAGAATTTTGTTTTTATTCTTTTATCCCCTTCTCTCTCACACACACACACAAATAAATAATATTCCTAACATGTTTCAAAAATTTCCAATCTTATTAGTTTTGGAAGATGCATAACAATCATCAATCAAAAAAAGTATCAAAATACACTCTTGTCCATAAATTAAGGATAATGAAGTTCAGGCAAAGAAAGAGACAGAAGCAAAACAAATTTGACTTACTTGTAAAGTCTATTTATTAAACAAAAGGTAAAGAGCAAAAAAGATGCTATATGTTTGACATAATTAATAAAAATTGCGATTTTTACTCCCTGGATCAAATTTCAAAAAAGAACCTATTTACAAAAAACAGTATAACATGGTTAGTATGATGGTTAAAACGGAGTATGTCTCCCGGACGATGCAATACAGGCCTTACAACGTATACACATGCTGAGTATCAAATTATCAATCTGATATTGGGGAATATTACACCACTCATCAAGCAATGCCCTCCGAAGTTCCGGTAGATAGGTGGGAGGGGGTTGACGGGCTGCAATTCGTCGGCCAAGCATATACCACACATGCTCTATTGGATTCAAGTCCGGTGAGTATGCTGGCCAATCCATACGGGTGATATCCTCCGATTGAAGGCATTCGTCTACAATGTTTGCATGGTGAGGACGGGCGTTGTCATCCATAAACAGAAATTCAGCACCCATGGCACCCCGAAACAAACGTACATGTTGTTCCAGAATGACATCCCGATAGATGTGGCCTGTCATCGTTACACTCTGAACATGCAGGTCAGTTCTGGAACCAAGAATAATTCCTCTTCAAACGAGCCATTCTGCACCACCGTAACGATGTCGCTTAATGGTGTTCTCTTGGTGGTAACGGGTACCTGGCGCTCTCCATATGAAAGTCCGGCGAGAATCAGACTGCAAACTAAACCTGGACTTGTCGGAAAACATCACACAAGACCACTGTTGCGGTGTCCACAATGCAGGCTCTCTACTCCAGGTTAATCGCAGGCGACAGTGAGTTGCGGTAAGGGGAACACATCTGACAGGCCTACGAGCATATAGACTAATGTGCCCTAAGCGTCTGTACACGGTCTCCCTTGAAACTGTCGTACCGGTAGCTGAAGAAAGCTGACGAGATAGGTCTGATGCTGTGCTGCGTCTGTTTCTTTTGGCAGTAACTGCCAAATACCGGTCCTCATTCGGCGTTCTAACTCGGGGGCGACCTGTGCTGTAACATCTACTCACATTACCTTCACCTTGGAATCGTTGCCAAAGCCTGGAGATGACACTCTGGGCGATTCCAAGTTTCTCAGATTCTTTCAGCTGGGTACGTCCTCATTCCAGTCGTCCGAAAATTCTACCACGTAAGAAATCATCCAAATGCTTCCTTTGTGCCATAACTATGCGGTTATTGCACTGAAGGCTTTTAAAGCGTTTGTGAACAATTTTACTTCTTTGCCATCATTCCTTATATAGCCCTCTCTTACACTCTCGTCATTGTGACGTACTATCCGCGCCATCTGGTGGTTTCCTGTAATTTGCATATTCTTCTTCAAGTTGTGTGAGATAATTCTACAGGTGAAATTTTTATTTTAGAGTTAAATTTCTGTGTGGTTCTGAATTATCCTTAATTTATGGACATGAGTGTAGTAAAAAAACGTTGGTTTCTTTTTTCACTGATATACAAAACTTTTCTTGTCGAATAATTCTTATTTATTCACCGATTCTACAAAGTAGAAAGTAAACTTCTTAGATATGCATTTTATCTGCTCCTTTTTCTAAAAAAATAATACGTATGTGTGTGTGTGAAAGGACTATTGTTTCAAATACAGAATCGAAAATTTTATCTACGTTAAATAATGTTTGTTCTTACATGTTCTAATAATATGCACTGCAATAATATTCGTGTGTTAAAACGAAGTAGTAATCCTAAAGGGAAAGTTTATCAATTGTAATTAAAGTATTATAATTTCAATTATAATTCATAAGATTACGCTAGATTCCATTTGGATTTGCTTTTTCAGTATTGAGAGGGGGGGGGGGAGGTGATTTCTCTTTTTTAAATAATAAATTTTCTTAATTTGTTTCAATGATTGTTAAAAATAACATCTACTGTCTCTTCATACCATTTCCTTCTTCGGTGGTGTGGGGTAAAGAGGACGTGGTTAGAGCGGATACATAATATTTCGTGGCTAGAGCCATCACCACCTAGAGATCGGGCACATCCCCCCTCTTAGAACAGATAAAGGGTGCAAACAAATAAGTAAATAAATGCTTTTAAAAATCACAAATATAATTTAAAACGGTATTTTAAATGGTAAATATCTTTCACGTGTGTGTGTTGTGCTCTAACGCTTTTTTTTTTTTTCTTCTTTTTTTTTACGGAAGTTTTCTGTTTTTTCACGATTATCGAATTACAAGAATAAATAAAAAAAAATTTATATTAAATTGTTAAGATATTATAGTGCGAATGCGTTTTAAAGATAGCGAAGTAAAATAAAAATAAGAACTTTCAGAGAAATATTTAAAAATTAATAGTAAATAACAGTATAATGAAGGGTCGAAACTGTGTACAACAGGTGACTGATTAGGGAACAAAGCAATAGGTACAAGAATATCCACTCTTCCAACCCAACTTCCCAGAGCAGACAGTGTTTCCACTGTCGGCTCTGACCACATAACCTTCCTTCATATTGAGGGGGAATGTCCAATTTGGGGTCAAAGGCTATCTTTGATCAGCAAACCCCTCTCTTTTCAACTAGACATATATTGCCTTTCTGCATTGTTCAAAGACTTGAATACTGCCAATCATAGGATGTTTACGAACTCTATTACTTTTATTTTTCAAAGGCATTTTTAGAAATATTAAAAAAAAAAAAAGAAGCTGAGTTGAAATAAGTCCTATGAGAAGTAAAGGTTCCTATTCTAAATTTCAAAAGTGACTGAAACGAGCAACGTATTTTTATTCCGTCGGAATGATTATTCAACGCCATCCAATTAGAAGACCTCAAAATCACCGAAATTTGGGACTCCACCCCCTCACACATCCCCAATACTGCTTTTTCCTCTTTTCTGTTTTAGTACCCACAGCAATAAAAGTTTCCTATTTCTCCCCTTTTTTTTGTACCGTTCTCTTTTTTCCTAAAGACTTCAGACCAACAAGTGTTTTCTGGTCCCATCTGAAGTGAAATTTCCATGAAATATTGACATCATGACATGACGAGATGCCTTTGGAAGGACGCTAAATGGTTGAGAATAACAAAACTGCAATTAAAAACAAAAAAGTTTATCACATAGTGATTAAACTGAGTAACAGATTGTTTTAAGACAATCATTTATAGTAAAATAGCTTTGTAATAATTAGATTGACATAAGTTTTCTAGTGGATAGATTCAACATTCCGCCTGTCCCCCCCCCCCTCAAAAAAAGGTGTTAATAGCTGTTATGAGTTTTTCTGAGCAAATAATTAATGGAAAAGTAAAACTTCTTAACAATAGAAAATCGAGCAACAGCAATTGCGAGATTAAAAAAAGCAAAAATTATTAATTGTTACAGTTATACGCCAGTTATATTTTCCCTTCGTTAATAAAATAAATCATTCATTTTAAAAGTCTTCTTAAATTTATGTATAATTGCGTTTAAAAAATGAAAACATCTTTTAAATAGTTAGAAAATTAAGTTTTAATTTTTTTATAAATTAGTGTTCTTAGAGAAGTTTATTCAGCAAGTTATCTAATTTAAAAATAAACTAGTAATAAAAATAAATATCTTAACTATAGTCCTAAAAGAAAAACACCTATGAGCAGCCAATATCTGTTCATACGGTAATGCCTCACATATTTCTTTTTTTCATAAATAAATATATATTATAAAATTTTTAAGTAGTAAATTTTTTTATAAAACTTAACTAAAATGGATATATATTTTGAATTAACTTTACATTTTAAACATATCAAATTTAGAATTATTCAGCAAAGAAATCACACAGCGACTATTATATTAAAAATTTTGTCAAGAGCATCAGGTTGTTGAAAATATTCAATGATAGAAAATGCCAGACAGTAATTTTTAATAGAAAAAAAACTAATATCACGATATTGCCATATTTATTCGAATCTAAGCTGCACTCCCCCCCCCCCTCGATACTTATGCTACTAAAAATCGGGTGCAGCTTAGAATCGCAGCCGGAAAAATTCATCGGAGGGGGGAATTGAACAAGATACTGTCGGATAGAAAAAAATCACAGGTTCTCGTTTATTTTAAAAAGTTTTTATAATACTCTGGTAAAATAAATTATAATTATTTGTATTAATTTACCTTTATTACTTCGTAAAATGAGTGAGTGAATATTAATGTCGCACTGATCAGCTACTCAAGGGCTTTTGGCGACGGACCTCGTCATTTTGAACCATGGTCAAATGACGAGGACAACACCTGAGATGGCATCCCGTCTCCTACCACACCAATGGGGGGACGTTTGAGCTCTCGACAGATTTAACGTACATCGCTTTGTGGCCGCGGTAGCCGAGTTCTCTAGGTATCGGATCGTGGCTGGCATGTCACGAGTTCGAGCCCAGTATCACTAAATATCCGCCGTGTAGGGGAGCGATGCACGTTAAATCTGTCGAGAGCTCAAACGTCCTCTCGTTGGTATTAGGACCTCCTGTCGCCCTCCCTCTTAGTTAGGAGAGGGGGAAACTCAGGTGTCGTCCTCGTCAAATGACCATGGCTCAAAATTACGAGGTCCGTCGCCAGAAACCATTCACGTAGCTGAACAGTGCGACTTTATTATTCACTCACTCGTACATCGCTTCCCTACATGACAGGTCTTGAGCGGTACTAGGCTCGAACTCATGAAACGCCAGCCACGAGTCCGTTATCTTGACCACTAGGCTACCGCAGCCATATTTTATTTCGTAAATTTATCATATGTCGATAACATATTTAACACTATTTTTAGTTTTTCCCCCACAAAAAAACGGGCTGAGAGAGAAAGAAAATTTGGGGTACGGCTTAGAATTGGAGAAAAGTAATTAAAAAAATAAGTTTCTGCTAATTTAATTAAAAATCAGATTTTTTTAATGATTGTTCCAATGGTTTAATGGTAAAATTGCACGTTAAATATAAAATCTATATTCGATGAAAAAAAAAATGTGTTTGTTAAAAATAATAATAATTGCATTACAATAATTATATTAAAATTTTAAATTCTGAGCTTCAAGGAGTAGTAATTTGTGTTCTCTAGTCAATTCACAGCTTTATGTGTATGTGTCAAGTATAAAATAAGTATACTTTCAATTTTTCATTCAGTCGCTTCACAGAATTTAAATATTTTTATATGCGTTTCATTAATAACAGGCAAAAAAAAAAAAAAAAAAAAAATCTAAGTAGAATAATTATAAATTATCTATATAATTTAAATTTTTAAAGCACACATGCTGGAAATATTGAAAACATTCCTAAATGGGAAAGTTCATTAGGTTTGAGATGTTAAATCTCTGTGTACATCATAAATCTTCTTTATTGTCCACACTATTTGTCACAACTTGCTGGTTACCATCATTTCAGCTGGCGACAATATTTCAGAAAGCTATCGCCAAAATTAAGTATTCCTAGCCAAGAAAAATTAGTGTTACAAAACGATGGTGGTGCCATCTGTTTGAGATAGTCCTAACTACGCCAAAAATAATTCAGAGTGAACTTAAAATTTTAAAAAGTTCATGAATAAAAACATAAAACTTAATTCTGGCTACACCAGTCAAAAAGGGAAGCGTGCTTTCTTATATACTATTTAATTCTACTCGAAAAAATCAATTTTTTTCTATTAAAATGTGCTTCGCGTTTTCACTTCCTATACTTTAACATATAAAACTCAAATTTCATTTTGCAATAATGCTGAAAACTACGTATTTTTTTCAAAAATCAAAAAACACTATCCTTTAAACAATAAATTTTTTTATACCCATAGAAATTTTTATTATTATTGGAGCTTTTTCCTGCCGGCAAATGTGCTTTCCGTTTGATCCCTATCCTTTAACATTGACCGAAAACAGCCTTAAGGGGAAGGCCTTCAGTTGTTTAACATCTTACATGACATCTAGATGGCGTTGACTTTTGCGAAATTTTTGGCACAAGTATTTTTCTGAAGATTCCCAAGATGGGCAATAAATTTCTCTCTTGGGTACTCCTCTCAACAAAATTTTCCCCTCAGCGAAAGCTGACGCTCGCTAAGGGTTGGGGATTGGAGGGGGGGGGGTCACAATCGTAAAATTGGTATAGCTCTTTTTTCTTTTTCAGGAAAGGGAGGGGGTAAAACAGCAGTGAATCTTGTCTATGGAAGAGTTATTTCTGGACAAAGATCAGTGGTCAAACTTTTCGACTCACGGAACCCCTAAAAAGAGTGGGGCCCATAGGCAATCACCTACTCCACCTAATGAGTAATTCGGCGCTGGTTTTGGGGGAATCCCATTCCACACTTAGAAGAATATATCTTAAAATAATATTTTAAGTAAATAGATAAACATATATTTTTGATGTTATATGAAAAGAAAATTTTAAAAATTTTATTTCTTATTGGAAAATTTTATGATGTAATGTTAATGTTATTTATTCATTGATAATATTAATTTGTGATCCAAATGTCCCTTGCGCATGCATCATATTTAGTAACTGAGATATGTGTTCACATTTTTTACACAAACTGTCGGCCCTTGGAAATTATGTGCAGTAGTATTTCATATTCCGCATTTAATTCGTTTTTATATTTTGTTTTTGTAGATACTCGCGTTGAGAAATATTTTTCACTTACTAAATACATTTTTGTGAATGGCATTAAAATGTTCACAGCTATGTGAGAAATTCTGCGTATTTTGCAAGAATTGGCAACCTAAAATTTTAGTGTTCTAGCTTAAATTTAAATTTTAGTATTGAATCTCTTGATATGTCGATAAATTGTTCCATCTTCTTCATTATAGGTGTCCCCCCCCCCCACAAATGTAAAAGGTTTCAGAATATTACACTAACTAGTATAAAATTACTTTGTGGAACTCGGGATAGCAAACAACAGTATATTCATAATCTAATAGATAAAGAAAGAAAGTTTTAAATTCATTTATTATAAGACAATAAAAGTTTAAAAAGTTAAGTTATGTATAAATAAAATTTTTCATTTTAATGTATGAGATCATTTTTAGATAATTGTGGTTATATGAATTTCATGAGAACTTGAATCCGTTTTGCATACACATTTATAATTTTTCTTTTCGATTTTTTTTTTATTGTGACTCGTGGAATCCCAAGGTTCTGTGGAACACAATTTGAAGATCAATGCTCTAGATAAATGACGTAGAGAACGAAACTGTTTAATTTTTTCTGAATAAATGATTTTCAAAGGAAGAAGGGTGGATTTAAAGCAATGAAAAACCTAATTTCTCATTTTAATATGCTATATAAACTGAACAAACAATATGATACAATTTTACATTCATGCGATAGAAAAGGGTTTGGCAACCTATTTCATGTGTGGCACGCGGCACAATTCTCAGTGGCACTCTGCACTACTCAACAAATGTGTCAATTTTCAAGAGGATGGAAGTTGATAAATTTGTAATGCATCTTATTTGAAATACATCTCCAAAATTATGGACAATTACGAAATGTCGAAAAAATCGGAAAGGTAACTCCAAAGATAAATTTACAGCTTTTTTATAATTTATTGAATGCCATTTCTGGAGAGATTTAATTGTTTCAAAACAGAAAATTGTATGCACATTGCTCTCCGTTTTTGATTCTAGTTATCTAAGTAAGTAAAAAACCTTTCCTCACAAAAAAAATATTTCGAGTCCGCATAGAAAATCAACAAAGAGTTATCTCAATTTTCTTCTAAGACCAATTCTTACCTATAAAATATAATTAAATATTTTTCAAACAAAATGCGCAAATAATAACTTCATTACATTACTTTTAATTATAAATAGCGGTACAATAGTATCACGTGTATCTGAAAAATATTTAAACAATTTTTAAATGAAGAAAGTACAAACAAAAAAAAAATGTTACAATTTTTTCCCCCGGCATTTCTCAGTACAAATTCTGAAATATATCAACATTGATAAAAGCATGATATATTTTATGCTGCATATACATATAGATTAAAATACAATTTTTAAATCACATACAATTATTGATTTTAATATACAATAACATAAATTTAACATTGATACCTTTGGATAACCATAACATTATTTAATTTTTACGCATATTTGGCAACAAAATAATAGTATTGTTTTATGTAGTGGATCACTTGATGTTAATACAGTTTTTTCAAATATTTATCTATTAATTACCAATTAATTAAATAAATTAATTACCGGTTTTCGACACCAACTTAGATTCGTCTCCATTATTGTAACATTGTAAATGCTAAAACAATGACAAAAGTTGGCGCCGAAAACCAGTTTTTCATCCAAACTAGCCAAAATGGGTGCGCATTACAATTCAGACCAAATCATGCTTTTTTTCAATTCCTACTATAAGTTCACTCTCTCCCTATACATATATCTATATATATCTTGTTCAAATTTTCGATCGTTGATAAAATACTTTGTATTCATTCATTCAAAGTAGGAATTGACTTAAAATTTGTTTTATATTGCTTGTTTCCCTTGAAAATGAAATTAATCTAACAGGAAATTGCGCTCAAACTTATGGGATGAAAATCTGCAGCATCAATTACGATGTACAAATATATGCATTGAGATCTATTGCAAAAACTCAGTGAAAGAGTTGAGAAACAAATATCTCACTAATCAAATAAATTTAAATAATATTATTTGATTCTTTGCATTTTCATTATTATAATATCTATGTTTGTATACATATAAAAATAAAGAAAACAATAATAATTCGCGTTCTGTTTTAAATTTTTACTCCAATAAATGCTTGTAATAAATACAAATCTATCATAGAGATATATATTATTATATGTGGCCCGCTCTGAATTGTAATGTTTTTCCGAAGTGACCTGCAAGGTCATTTGGGTTGGCCATCCCTGTTCTACGCAAAACCCCATCAGAAGACTTTTCAAGTATCACCAAAAGAGAGGACTCCCTTCCCCCCTCACACTCTGCACTTTCTTCTGCTCTTTTCTGTTTTATTACCCCAGAGCAATAAAAGTTTCCTACCCTCTCCTCCCCCTTTTTTTGTACCTTTCTCTTCTTTCTTAGAGACTTCGGGCCAATGTTTGTCGTGAACTAATGAAAACACCGTTTACATATTTAGAAAATTAATTTTTTAAAAGCAAGTGTTTTTAAAAGATTATTCAGTGGATTATCATTTTGTGAATAATTTATTTTCTAATTTAAAAATAAACTAGACCGAATCAATATTTTAACTATAGTACTAAAAGAATTTTATAAAAATTTTACTACTTAAAAATGTTATTTACATCGTTAACTAAAATGGATATATTCCGAATTAACTTTAATTCTGACTTTGATATGTGTAAAATGTATTGCGCAAAGAAACCGCAGCATCTATTATATTAAAAATTTAGTCAGACTTGACCAGGGAATTGAAAATGTTCAATGATAGAAAATACCAGTCAGTGTCGGTTTATCCATTGGGCACTTGGGGCGGGCGTCCTGGGCCGGGAAGGGCCCGGATAGGCTGAACTTAAACAGGTTTTCTAGTTATAAATTAGGCTTCTCCAGTGCCAAGAGTATCTGTGGATCTTCTACTCCCAGACATCGAAATGAGCTTAAACTGGCACTGCAGACAGTAATTTTGAACCATGGTCAAGTGACGAGGACGACACCTGAGCTAGTATCCCCTCTCCTAACTACCACATCACACCAACAGGAGAGCATTTAAGCTCTCGATAGATTTATAAATAGAACAACAAACAGAGTACAAATAGAATTTTCAAGTTTAATGATGAAATGAGCTTTTTAGTAAAGATACTTGTAGTTATACAAACTCTTCTATCCATTTTACATACACATTTATAATCTCCTTTTTTCTATTGTTTATTGTGACTTGGGTAACCTTGAGAGCCCCAGGGTTCCGTGAAACACAGTTTGAAGACCACTGCACTATATGAATGCTGAGGAGAATGAAACAGAAGAAAAGGTAGATAAAAAGTATTGAAAAATTAAGTTTCATGTTTCAATCTGTTGTATTAAAAGTGGACTAACAGTATGAATCAATTTTACTCTTATCGAATAAATATAGTACCATAAAAAAATATATGTTGTATTTTCCAGAATTAAGCTGGCATATAATTTACAAATAAATCTTCATAATTTGCTATGAATTCCATGTACAAATAAATTATATGTAATTGGTGAGTATGGTGTCTTTTGGGAGAATTTTGTTTTTATTCTTTTATCCCCTTCTCTCACAAAAAAATAATATTCCTAACATGTGTATTTCCAATCTTATTAGTTTTGGAAGATGCATAACAATCATCAATCAAAAAAAGTATCAAAATACAAGGGGTGATCAAATGAAAAGGTACGAAACGACATAAAAATGAAACAGTTAAATATTTGCATATTCCGCCAAGGGAGAATGTAGCGAGACATCTCGGGATGCCATTGGAGACTCTGACTGGGATCGGATCATGCGCGGGTGCCCGCATGCGCATGAGAGAGCAAAGGCTCTTATAAAAAGCGGCGTCCAAATGATGTGAGCACAGAAAAAGCATTAACTCCGATGTGTACTGTGAGACACTCCGACGCCTACGCTGGTCCATCAAGAACAAAAGACCGGGGCTGCTCACGGAGGGTGTGGTTCTGCTTCATGATAACGCGCGTCCACACGTCTCCAGAGTCACACAAATGGAACTGGACAAGTTCCAATGGAAGACGTTGGACCATCCGTCCTACAGTCCGGACATGTCACCCTGCGATTTCCATGTGTTTGGTCCACTGAAGAAACACCTGAAAGGAAAGCGCTTCAACTCGGACGACGTACTCAAGGACACTGTGAAGGACTGGGTCACGTCACAGCCACAGGAATTCTGGGAACAAGGAATCCTGCGGCTTGTTCATCAGTGGGATCGTTGTGCTCAGGCCTATGGTGTATATTTTGAATAAAGTCTATATTTGTACCCACCGTGTCGTTTCGTACCTTTTCATTTGATCACCCCTTGTAGTAAAAAATGTTGGTTTCTTTTTTCACTGATATATAAAACATTTCTTGTCGAATAATTCTTATTTATTCACCGATTCTACAAAGTAAAAAGTAAATTTCTTTGATATGCATTTTATCTCACCTTTTTCTAAAAAAATAATAAGTATGAAAGGACTATTTTTTTAAATACGGAATCGAAAATTTTATCTATGTTAAATAATGATTGTTCTTACATGTTCTAATAATATGCACTTTTATATAATTTATAAAATAGCAATAACATCCATGTGAGTTGATGAGTTGTGAAATAAGTCGAAAAAGAAGTATAAAGGTTCCTACTCTAAATTTCAAAAGTGACTTAGACGAGCAACGTATTTACTTCGCTCAGAATGATTATTCAACACCATCCAATTAGAAGACCTCAAAAATCACGGAAAGTTGAGACCCCCCCCCCCTTTCACACATCTCCCTACGGCTTCTTTCCCTCTTATCTGTTCATTACCCCCCAGAGCAATAAAAGTTTCCTTTTTCTCCCCTTTTTTGTACTTTTCTTTCCTAAAGACTTCCGACCAACAAGTGTTTTCTGGTCCCATCCGAAGTGAAATTCCGATGAGATATTGACATCATGACATGACGAGTTGCCTTTGGAAGGATGCTAAACGGTGTTTTGGATAATAAAGCTGCAATTAAACAAAGTAATTTATCACACAGTAATTATACTGAGTAACAGATTGTTTTAAAACAATAATTTATGGTAAAATAGCTTTGTAATAATTAGATTGACATAAGTTTTCTAGTGGATAGAAACATCCCCCCCCCCCAAGGTGTAAAACGCTCATAACTGATTATGAACTTTTCTGAGCAAATGATTAATGGAAAAGTTAAGAAATGTAAAACTTCTTAACATTTGAAAATCGAGCAATTCGATTCGCAATTGCGAGATTAAAAAAGCAAACATTATTAAGTATTACAATTACATTTTCACTTCGTTTATAAAATAAATCATTCATTTTAAAAGTTTTCCAAAATTGAAAATTATATATATTTGATGTAAAAAATGAAAACACCGTTTAAATATTTAGAAAATTAAGTTTTAATTTTTTAAAAACTAATTTTTTTAAAGTTTATTCAGCAGATCTCTGAATGCTTTATTTTATAATTTAAAAACAAACTAGTAATAAAAATCAAAATCCTAACTATAGTACTAAAAGAAAATCTCCAATGAGCAGCAAATATCTGTTCATACGGTAATGCCTCACATATTTCTTTTTTCATAAAAAAGTTATATAAAAAATTTACTACTTAAATTTTTTTTATCATATATTTAACTAAAATGGACATATTTTGAATAAACTTTGATTCTAAATTTGATATGTGCAAAATGTATTCCGCAAAAAAAGAAATCACACACACAGAGACTATTATATTAAACATTTAATCACAAGAACAGGTTATTTAAAATGTTCAATGATAGAAAATGTCAGAGACAGTAATTTTTAATAGAAAAAAAGGCAAACTTAAAGATACAAAAACTTTAAAATCGCGATATTGCCATATTTATTCGAATCTAAGTCGCACTACTTCCCTTATGCTGCTAAAAATCGGGTGCTGCTTAGAATCGAACACTGAAAATTTCACCGGAGGGAGAAATTGGACAAGATACTGTCGGATAAAAAAATTGCTTTGGTTCTCGTTTATTTTTAAAAATTTTTAATAAATAATAAATTAATTACTCATTTCTTATTAATTCACCTTTATTTTTTTTTATTTCGTTAAGTGAATATTAACGTCGTACTGATCGAGGCTACTCGAGGGCTTCTGGTGACAAACCTCGTAATTTGAACTATGATTAAGTGACGAGGACGACACCTGAGCTACCACCCCCTCTCCTGACTGCCACTCCACACCAACAGGAGGACATCTGAGTTCTCGACTGATTAAGCTCCCCTACATGGCGGGTCTTGAGCGGTACTAGGCTAGAACTCATGACACGGCAGCTACGATTCTGTTACATAACCATTAGGCTACCGCAGCCACTTTTTATTTCGTAAATATATCATATATCTCAATAACATATTTTATACTATTTTTAATTTTTTCCACAAAAACGGCCTGAGAATTTGGGGTACAGCTTAGAATTGGAGAAAATTAATCGAAAAAATAAGTTTCTGCTAATTTAATTAGAAAATAAGCTTTGGCTAATGATTGTTCCAATGGTTTAATGGTAAAATTGTACGTTAAATATAAAATCTATTTGAAAATCGATTCGATTTTTTGTTAATTAAAAATAATAATAATTGCATTACAATAATTAGATTAAAATCTTAAATTGTGAGCTTCAGGAGTAGTAATTTGTATTCTTTAGTCAATTCATAACTTTCGGTCAAGTATAAAATAAGTACAGTGGGTACAAAAAGTATTTGCACACATACATTTTTGTTCACAATTTATAAGAAAATACATTAAGAAATACAAAAATTGGCATTTTAAAAATAAAATAAGCCTATTCATTTAAATAAATTACAAAAAATACAATAATATTAATAAAAAACATTTTTTTGCAACAATATTAAAATATCTTATGTCAAAAAAGTATTTGCACACTCAACTCAACTTTAGCAAATTTGCATTTTTTTGCTAATTATATTTGACAGTCATCCCGCAGTAAATAACATACGTAAGACTACTATAAAAGGAGGTATTGTCGAAACTTTATCAGTTGATTGTCGATTTCAAATTGTTATGGCACCTAAGAAATCTAAATTGCCGATTTCGTTGCGAGAAAAAATTGTTTCTCTACGTGAAAATGACCTAAGTTATCGAGAAATAGGTAAAAAAGTAAATGTTTGCTTCTCTACTGTTTGGTATGTTATAAAACGTCATAAAGAAAGAGGATCTACATCAAATAACTTGCGCTCTGGATGCCCAAAAAAACTTTCACTGCGAATTAAGCGAAAAATCATAAGAGAAGCATCGAAAAATCCATTTGTTAGTGCAGTTACATTAGCCAATGATGTCGCTTCAACATCTGGAGCTCAAATCTGTGCCCAAAGTGTTCGAAATGTTCTGCATGATGCACAAATTTATGGGAGATCTCCAAGGAAAAAACCTCTCATGACTGAGCGAAATAGACTGAAGAGACTTGAATTCGCTAAGGAATATATCAATAAGCCAATTGATTTCTGGAAAAATGTCATATTCTCCGACGAGAGTAAGTTCAATATCTTTAAATCAGATGTCGGGAAATTAGTTTGGAGAAAACCTTGTACTGCTTTTCATACCAAAAATGTGTTACCTACAGTTAAACATGGAGGAGGTTCTGTTATGATTTGGGGGTGCATGGCTAGCAAAGGAGTTGGTAATTTGTGTTTCATTGATGGGAATATGACAGCTCAAACCTATATTGATGTGTTGCGAGATAACTTGCCACAAAGTGCAATAAAATTGGGTATCAGTAATTCGTACTATTTTCAGCAAGACAATGATCCCAAGCACACTGCCGGTATAACACGTATGTGGTTGCTTTACCATGTACCCAGAAAACTTGCCACTCCACCACAATCACCAGACTTAAATCCTTTGGAATATTTGTGGAATTCTGTGGATTTAAAAATAAGAAAAAGGAAGATTTCAAGCAAATCTGCCCTTAAACAATCCCTTATTGAAGAGTGGTCGAATACTGACCCTATTGTTACAGAAAATTTAATTAAATTAATGCCAGCAAGATTACAAGCAGTAATAGATGCTAAAGGAATGCATACTAAATATTAGTTATTTGAAATTTGCTTGAATATTTTATTTCTTTTGTATTCATGTAGGTGTGCAAATACTTTTTTGACACGAGATATTTTAATTTTTTACAAAAAAGCATTGTTATTTATATTATTGTAATTTTTCTGCTTGTTTTGGATGATTAAACTTATTCTGATTTGGTAATACCAATTTTTTTATTTCTCAATGCTTCTTTTTATGAATTGCAAACAAAAATGTAGGTGTGCAAATACTTTTTTTACCCACTGTATACTTTCAATTTTTCATTCAGTCGCTTCACAGAATTTAAATATTTTTACATGCATTTCATCAATAACAGGCAAAAAAAAAAAATCTAAGCAGCATAAGTATAAATTATCTGTATAAATTAAACTTTTAAAGCACACATGCAGAAAATGTTAAAAACATTCCTAAATAGGAAAGTTCATCAGGTTTGAGATGTTAAATCTCTGTGTACATCATAAATCTTCTATATTTTCCATGCTATTTGTCACAACTTGCAAGTTACCATAATTTCAGCTGGCGACTATTTTTCAGAAAGATATCGCCAAAATTAAGTATTTGTAGCCAAGTAAAATTCGTTTTACAAAACGATGGTGGTGCCATCTGTTTGAGATAGTCCTAACTACGCCAAAAATAATTCAGAATGAACTTAAAATTTAAAACAGTTCATGAATAAAAACATAAAACTTAATTCTGGCTACACCAGTCAAAAGAGGGAAGCGTGCTTTCTTATATACTATTTAATTCTACTCGAAAAAATCAATTTTTTTCTATTAAAATGTGCTTCGCGTTTTCACTTCCTATACTTTAACATATAAAACTCAAATTTCATTTTGCAATAATGCTGAAAACTACGTATTTTTTTCAAAAATCAAAAAACACTATCCTTTAAACAATAAATTTTTTTATACCCATAGAAATTTTTATTATTATTGGAGCTTTTTCCTGCTGGCAAATGTGCTTCCCGTTTCATCCCTATCCTTTAACATTGACCGAAAACAGCCTTACCGGACATTCTGTGTTGTGTGTGGGGAAGAATGCCCATTCTGGCCTCACTCCCGATAGGGAGAGAGTGACATAAGAAAATAAGAGAAAGCGTATCAAATTTCCTGATTTAACATACACATCAGCTTTGAACCATTCAAGGTTCAACACATAAGAAAACAGACATTAAACGTATACAGTACGAAATAAATAAATAAGTACTTAAAATATAATACCAAATTCACAATACTAAATACAAATATATAACTGGACATCGCAAAAAAGATAAATCAAATACATATTTAACAATAAATTCTATCAGTAAGCCAATAAAATATTTAAATGTGCATGTAAATGCAAGTAAATTTTTCCCACCAAGACACATTTATAAATAAGAAAGTGTGAACGATAACGTTTTAGCAGACGTAATTTTTAATTGTACATAAAAATGAAATATTAAAGAACTGCAATTTGCCGAACGCTGCTCTAAAAGAAATATTCTGTTTTGTGAACATTTGAGTCATCCTGAAAGTAGTAATACCATAAGTAAAACAAGATAATTACCGTTTTCACCTTTATATCAGGCCAGTGAAAATCTTGCTAAGATAAGCGTATCTATACCTGTATCCCGAGGCCGGGTGCCAATTTACTTGCTACAACAAATCACCCCCTAGTACAATTATACAAAAGATAAAGTCTTTTTTACAAATGTGTGATATCGTCCTTTTTATAAAAGATATAGTCGCTTTTACAAAAAATGTAGTAGTTACAAATTTTATTAGTAGCGGTCGGCATTTCAATTCAGTCTATAAAATGATTTTGTGTTCCAGGTTTCTAAAGCATGAAAATATTCAGAAAATATTTTCATACAAATTTTTTTGAAACAAAAAAAAAATGTACTTTTCAAATTCGGTCCAAATGCCGCCCCGGACATGGGTCCAGTTTTCCCAGCCCTTGCTGCTAACGTAGAAAAATAGTGAACACGGTAGTGGGCTAAGTGGATCAGGTGACATGAAATTATTTTTCAACTAGGAGATGGAGAATACATAAAAGTGGATAAATATATATAAAGGAGAAAAGCGACTCACTCTCTGACTGACTAATCACGATATCTCCGGAACTATTTAACCTACAGATTTGAAATTTGGTAGACATGTTCCTTTCATGGAGTAGAAATCAGCTAAGAACGGATTTTTTGAGAAATTCGAATCGCAAGGGGCGTTACGGAGGGTTAAGGGGCGTTATAAATAATTGTTTCCATTTTTAAACTACTCGATGTACAATCTTGAAATTAGGTAAACAGATTCCTTTCATAAAGTAGAGATCTCCTACACAATGAGTTTGGTGAAAATTGACCCCCAAGTGGCGTTGCGGGGGCTTAGATAATTATTTCCAATTTTAAGCTATAAGATGCAAAGTCTTTATATTTGATAAATACATTCCTTTCATAGAGTAGATATCAGCTACAAGATGGGTTTTGGGAAAATAGGCCCCCCAAGTGGCGTTGCGGAGGATTAAGGGGCGTGATAGATAAATATTTTCGTTTTTAAACTACTTGACCTACCAGCTTGAAAATTGGTAGGCATGTTTCTTTCATGGAGTAAATATCCGTTACAAAATGGGTTTTGGGGAAAATGACCCCCAAGGGGGATTTCGGCGGTTAAGGGGAGATATAAATAATTATTCCGATTTTTAAACTATTAGATGCACAGTCTTGAAATTTGGTAAGCTGATTCCTCTCATAGAATAGAGATACGCCACAAAATGCGTTTCGTAAAAATCGACCTTCAAGTGGTGTTGAGGGGATGTAAGGGGCGTATATTCTTCAATACAATCGAATTTTTATTGCAGGACTTAAATATCAATAATTTATACATATATATAACCAGCAAAAATTTATAAAACATCATGAAATACCCAGCGAAGCGGGTGGATAACAGCTAGTATATATATAAATATATATATATATAGATCATGATTAGAGCTTTAATATCTATTTTTAGTGCTATGTTGTGAATCTCTTGATTTGCCTATTTGATTATATGCTGTCGAGTAACATTCAGAGTTTTAAGAAAATGCATAAACCCCGCATTTTTTTAACTATAGTACTAAAGTACCATTAAGTACATACAACATAAAATGAAATTAAGAATTTCGCTAACATTAATAATACTAGATGAAGTGTTTTCCTAGCAGGCATTGCCAATAAAAATAATTTGATCAAAAGAAGCTGCAAGATTTTTTCTCAAATAACTTGATACCAAGTAAAGCAACAAGAAACTGCCTTTTAATAAAAGTACAACACTTACACTAGAAAGGAAATTGGGCATTGTTTATAAGCGTTGTAAAACCATTGACACAAAAATCACTTCTTTCAACTATTATGTTTTTCAAAATTTTAAAGCTATTATTAAATTGAAAACTTTTAACTTCCCTAAATGCATATTGAATTTACACACTCGTGTCTTAGAGGTAATATAAACCATATTAGATGCTTTCGAAAAGTAACTTTCGCAAAAATCATTTTTGAGATGCCTTTGTTAAGCATCGATCCAATGCACAACTAGTTCCACTGATAAACAAAAAAATACTTTCTCTATTGCGGTATTGCCGGCTCTGCCTCGAATTTTAATTATGAAATGTGGAGGATATGTATAAAGAGTAGGCATTAATGGAGAATGCACTAGTGAACTCTACACTAACTCTAGATTTCTTGAACTATGTTATGCTATCGAGAAATCCGGACTTATGTTGATTTTTCAACAACTATTCAACATATTTATTCGATTTTTTTTAAAAATTATTTTGAGAAATTCACAAAAATTTTGCTTGATCTATAGAATTATAGGTGGCCTGCGGCCGCCCCTTGTATTGGCCGCCCTCTTGCAGTGCACGCGCATGTGTACCTGCTAGGATCGGCCCTGTTCAAAAGTTAGGGGAGAATGCGATCACCGCGATGCCAGCCGCAGAAATGGGTTCCCCCCTCCTAAGCTGACTAAAAGGGAAAATAAAAGTTGTCAGCTCTTCCCACAATAACACGGGATATGCTCCTGAAACATCACTCCACACTTTCATGGGATTGGATTCTTGTGTTGATGTTACGTCCCGCGATGGCGCGGCACCCAGCATCAAACGTGTTTAGTACATACATCGGTTCAGGTATGTCAGCTGCATTGAAAACCTCCTTGGTCTAGCAATCGTTCATTGTTGTTCAAGCATTGAACTTGAAGATTTTATGTTACTTGTGTTTTTGTTGTAAAAATAGTAAACAGTCATATTTTAAAAGAGGCATATAATGTCGGAAACAAGTGTCAGTCTTTCTTTACAATGGTGAATGCAAAATGTGTGTACTTTATATGTGATGCAAGTGTGGCACTTCCAAAGAGAAATGTTGAAAAACACTTCAAAAGTATGCATAAAAGTTTTGATACAGATTTTCTTCTGTTAAAAAGCGAATTTGCGTAAACAAAAATTTTAATCACAATTAATCGGACAACAAGCATGTTTTATTAAACCCAATTACTGTGTCTAAAGCTGCAACAATTGCGTCTTTTCGTGTGAGTTGTGTGTTAGCAAAACTTAATAAACCTTTGGCAGATTTAGAAATAAGAAAAGCGTTTCTGGAAGCCATCGATTTATTATTCGATTCATTAAAGAACAAAAATGAAATTATTTCTGCAATTAAAGATGTAGAACTCTTACGCGCCGTTTAGAAATGATGAATTCTGACCAAAGACATTACAGTAGAAGTCCGGCATCCAACAGTCCGGAATGCCTGATAGTCCGGCATCGCTCCGGAAAATTGTAAAAATTTTGGTTTTCTCCAAAAGTGTGTCTTTAAAGAAAATAAAAACGCTCGAGAGCTATTCGGAAGTTTTCGGGGTAGTTCGGGATCATCCGGAAGCGCTCGGTTTTGTTCGAAAACAATTAGCGGCCGGCTAGTCTCAGCTGTCACAACAAATTCAGGTGCAGTGCAGCTCCGTTAATCAATCATGAAGCGTCTTCGCCATTTTTTTTTTGTGCGTTGTTGTTTTGTGTCCTTTCACATCGCAGTAAACGTAACTTTTGAAACTGTTTATAAAAAAAGTGATTTTCTTTCTAACTGTACAGTGACCATGTTTTCAAAACCTAAGCCTTCGAGTTCAAAAGGAGAGAAACGAAAACACGTAACACTGACTCTCTATCAGAAACTAGAAATCATCAAACGGCTAGAAAAAGGCGAGAATAGAAATGTTTTAATGAATGAGTTTAATATTGGCTCATCAACTATTTATGACATTAAAAACAAAAAGATGAACTAATGAAGTTTGCTTCTCAATCGGTAACAACTGAAAAATTGGCTTCTAGACAAACATTAAAAAAAACAAAACTGGAACAGGTAGATAGTGTATTGTTCAAATGGTTTAGTGCAGTACGTTCTGAAGGAAAGCCGGTAACAGGGCCAATGATTGTTGAAAAGGCAAAGAAATTCGGCCAAGATTTAGGAGTTGCTGAAAGTGCTTCAGTGCAAAGCTACAGTGCTTCAGAAATTATTGATTTCCATATCATTAAAAATAAATTTTACACTAAACGCCAAAAGTCAAGAAAACAAAAAGACATTCGTGACTTTTTTAAATCTAAGTGAAATATGTTTTACAGTACGTGTACATATATTATATGAAATGTAAAATAAACTTTGTTGTTTGTATTTGCATATTGTATTTGTAGTTTAATTATTAACCTAATTGTTCTTATAATTACCGCCCGATAGACCGGAATTTTCGGTAGTCCGGCACCGAGCCGGTCCCGAACGTGCCGGATTATCGGACTTCTACTGTACTTATTGAATTTGCTTTTCCTCGCAGTTTGATGAATCTACGGAAGCGTTTGATATTTCTGTATTTAGCATTTATAAATTTTAAAAGCTTTTTTTTTTGTTGTTTTTTTAAGAATATGAGACCAAAAGAATTATAAAAGAGAAAAACACGAGGTGAAAATGTTTACTGCACTTTCCAAAAATACTCAGAGGAGAAAAGAAATTCCGATTTATTAAGTTGTATCGAGAGAGAGACGAATTTTTAAAAGTGTCGTATAGAGGGCGCTGCTCTGTAACGCGAAACTTCTGTTTTTGTTATGTGTCGGATGAGCTACCGTTTGGTACATTTGTAATTGAAGGGTCGGTTGCCCTAATAATACAACCTAAGTTTTAATCATATATGCTTGATGTTCGTGTCGTCCCGCAATAAAAGTTTTTAAAAGACAAAAAAGTTGTCTTTATCTGCCTGAACTCACCAGATGTCTAATTGGTGAATCGCTAGGGAAGAAGCTGCTACGACGTCTAAACTGTGCCCAGGGTTGAGGTAAGAGTTTTTTTTTAAACATTTATAAACCCCGTGCACGACGCAATGTATAACACGAGGGCATACAACACAGACAGAAGAAAGGATTACAACACAAACATCCATGCCTTCTCCGGGATTCGAACTCAGTCCCTACGGCACCGCAGACAGCTTCATTGACCACTATACCGGATGGGCGGCGAGGTAAGAGTTTAAAATATTTTATTTTAAGTTTGAAGATTTTGATAAAAATAATTGCAGTCTTTGGTACACATTTATATTGACACGAAATAATGGTGATTAAAACGTAAACGAACTGCTCTGAGATCAATAACTACTAAGCTAATTAAGAAAGTTGAAGACAATTTAGAAACGAATGATGACACGGATGAATTATGTGAATTGTATGAATTATTATTAGAAAAGAAAAGTAAAATTTAAAAGAAATTGATGACTCAATTCATTCATTAATAGAATTAGAATAATTAGAAACGGATATAATGAATTCAGACGAATATCAGGAAAAATGTTCTCGAGCTGTGAAAAGAATAGAGCTAGTGTTAGGAAAATGAGAAAGACAATCTTTCAATAAAGTTCCTGATGAAAGCAGGATTAACCTGCAAAGTGCTCACAGTTCAGTAAAACTTCCCAAACTAGTATTAGAAAAATATTCAGATGACCCAAAAGAATTTTAGAATAGTTATGAAAGTACGATAGATAAAAATGAAAGTTTAAGTAAAATAGAAAAAAAAATTGCGTATTTAAAAACATTATTTATAGGTCAAGCACATAATGCCGTAGTATTGTCTTTGGGAGAACAAGGAACCAATTCAATCTGATCGGTAAAAAAGAACTCATGAACATTCCGTATCACTTGTGCCGTATTATCTTGTTGGAATATGGCTGATGGCAAGCGCTGAATGTATGGGAGGACCACGGGCTGCAACACCTCAGAGATGTTGCTCTGGCTGTTCAGTGTACTAGCAATGTGTACTAGAGAGGCAGTGAAATCTAATACCACCATAAACCACGATACCGGGTGCAGGATCAATGTGGCGATACATATTGCAACAGTTAGGCAGCCTCTCCCCACGGTGTCTTCAAACTCGAATCCGACCATCATGATATTGTAGACAGAAGCGGAATTCGTCAGTAAACACAATATCCTTCCATTCCGTTGTCTACGTCCACCGTTCATCGCACCATTAGCGGCGCAAACGCCTTTGATTTCCAGTCAAGGGTAAACGAAGCAATGGATGCCTTGCGGACATTCTACTCTGTTTCAAACAACGTCAATTGGTACGAGCGGACACCGAATGTTGTGTAGCAGACTGAATTCGTTGTGAAACGATTCCCGATGGGGCTGCGCGATCCATCACTACCACGTGCACAATTCGCCTGTCATCATGGGCAGTGGGGCAACGAGTTGGGTGCGATCGGCCCGTCGTTTCCTCCTGCATCCAGCGTTGACAGATCCGCATCGTTAACTGATTTCTCTGAAGGACAATCTTCAATACTTATAGGCTAATATTCTTCCTCGGTTGAATTCAGAAACTTGGTTAAAAGACGCTCGACATCTTCCACAAAGCATAGGTAAACAACCTGCGCAACGACAACAACAACAAAAAAATTGCCGTGCATAAAATCGCCAATCTGTTCTCCACTTATATAACACTTGCGGGTGGTGCTACGGTCACCCGTGATGTGCGTCTGTGCTATAATGAAAGGATTTGCATATTTCATCGCCGTAAATTTCACATGGTTTGCTTACTTCAGGGTGTTGCATTTTGTGTGGCCAGCAGCGTAGAAAGCAGTCTTGAAGTTCTGGAAGGGATTTTAAACTGGTGCATCACTGGCCTTAGTAATAAAATAAACGGACCTTCTGCTGAGCTTTGAGATTGGAAATTCGGGATGAATACTTAAATCTCTAGCAAGTATTGTTGCTGAATCGACAAATATTTTAAAATTATCGTCAGATCTTTGGGAAACTAAATATTTAATATTATCTGAGCCTTTAATGTATTCCGCGATGCATAATTTAGGATTTTGAAGTATTTTACACAATATATCAATTCTTGATAATAAATCATCCCAAATTAAAATTGAACAAAAAAACTTAAATGTTTCAAGACTTAATTATTGATTCAGCACCCAATTTTTTTTCATGTCTCTGCTTTCTATCTTCAGTTAAGACATTTAATGAGGTAATAATGTTTTTGAGGTTTTGTTTTTGAAGTCTAACAGCATTGATACAATTTTCCCACCTTATTTCACTAGACGATTTGAAAACTCGACTTTTCACGTGTTTTTTTTTAGTATATCTCATCAATATAGGGACTCAGAAAAGTAATTACATACCTCTTGTATCTCTTCAAGAAAACCAGAAAAATCACCACTGGAGCTGGCAGCGTCATTAACGACAAGACTTAATGTATGAGCCACTTATGGCAAGTATAATGCTCTAGAATTTATGTATTGAGAATCCTTTTTTGAAGCCTTATATTTTTCCCATTCATGTTCGATCCATAATCGTAGGCCGGACCCCATATATCTTTAACTTCGAGTTGCAGAATATGTGACAGAGCTACTCTAATAGAAAACTGCACATGCCTTCTCCAGTGGTATTAGTTACTGGAAAAATTCTAAAATACTTTCCATACCATCAGTAGTATTCACACGTCTAATTACATACGTTGTTTCTTCTATATGACTAATATCTGACGTAGAGTCGAGAATTATAGTGTAATAATTGTCTTTTTTGACAATGCGGGTTATCTCATTACGAATAGATTCGTCTAAAATATTATTTCATTTTGAAAATGCTGTCCTAAGTAGTGTGGGATTGTGGAATACGTGTTTTGTTATCTTTACATTTACTAATATTATTAAGGAGTTCAGAAAAAACTGGATCAAATTTGGCCATTATCTCGACTGCCTTTAAAAAATAACCATTATTTCTGTGACGCAACTTCGTACTATTTTCTCTGAATGTCAAATTTTGACTGGCTAAAATTTTTATTGTTTCAATCCTTCTTTCAATGATGGTGCAACATAGCTTTATCTCTCGTTTGTGAACATTTTGTTCCACAACAATAATACAATTTTTTTTCCAACCTCGTCTTTAATTCGCTCCACAATATATAGAGTTACGTGTTTTAGAGTATTTTCATGCTTATTACGGTAATCCGAACAATGACGCCAATCAGAAAAGACAGCACTTACAAAATGTGTTGTAAAAAAATACTGTGTTATAAACAGTGTTTACATGCAAAACAAAAGGTACGATTTAGTTTTCTGGAATAGCAGAGTCTTACGCATGCGATTTATTTTCTTCTCATTCACTTAAATTTTGTTGAAATATGAATAGCTAAATTTTCCACCATTCTCATCGACCCTAAATTTAAAATTTGCTACTTGTTTGGGACAATGTTCTACTAATAAATCAATATTTTTTGTAAAAATGTTAAGCCAAGTACCACTCTTCGTTCTCAACTTCACATTCGGCTTCACTGGGAATGGGACTGATTGATGATGATCTTGCCATTTCATTTCCTTTATCGGTCGTGACATCCATTGATTTAGAGTTTGTGTGTATTGGAACATTATAACTGATAATATTAAGAGTGCGTCTGTAATATTTAGATTGAAACTCTTTAATAAAAAAATCCAGTTTTGCAATTCACAAAAATATTGTTTTCTTCACTCTCTATTCCTTTAAAGTTATCTTTCATGGTTTGACAAATCGCCCTTTATTATTATTTACAAGGAAAGGTAAACATAATAAAACCGAAAATATAATTCCAAATAATTTTTTATTAGAAATTAATATTTATTGAAAATTATCGTGAAATATGAAAAACAAATTTTTAAACCTAAATACCCATTTGTGTATCTAAAATATGTTGAATTGATAAAAAAAACTGACTTTATATATATTTATTTCTCTTATATCTATAGCCAATTTCTAAATGCAGGGGGGGGGGGATTTTAAAATTATTCCAAAAAAAATTTTTTTTAATCTTATGTATAAATAAATATATCTGAAATCCTTATTTTAACGAATAAAGCAAAAAAAGAATGTTTTGGTCATCTTTCAAAACAGACAATACTTGACAATTTTGTTACTTAATTTAAGAATCAAAGAACCAGGCAAAATTCCAATTCAACACGGCTTCATCGATTCAATGTTAAACGTGATACACACGGAAGGTGGTATGAAGAACCACCCTCAGATAGATAAATCCTGCCAACACATAGAGATAAATAGTAGATACGGTAAGAGAGATAATTAAATTACTCTTCAAATAGGGTTTCTGATTTCCCGGTTTTCTCTATTTTCGGGAATTAATTGTCGTTCCCGAGATTCCTGGAAATATTTTTAAAAACTTAAAAACAAGTTATTTTTAAATAATATCAATAATAATTATATAAAATAAGGAAAATACCGTTTTTTTTCCCCTTCCATTTTCGATTCAACTTGACTCATAAATTTTCAGATTTGTAAACGTTTGTATTTGTATTAAAACTTGAAAATGCATGTCATTTAACTATTAATAAAACTGTAAAAAGTTTAAAACTTCAAGGAAATCCCCAGATGTTTTAATAAATAATTTTCAAATGTAGTTAGAAACGAAATCTGCAGAAAGAAATACACTCAAGAGCCAAAACATTATGACCACCTTTCAATAATGGAAGGAAGTCCAACACCATGTCATTTACTGCTGGTTTCCCCGTCATTCATCCACTTTGCATAAGTACTAACAACTGTAGATCGCGAACAACCCACGAGTCGTGCAGTTTCGGAAATACTTATTCCGAGCCATTACAATCTGCCCTCTATCAAATTCGCTTAGATCCGCAGCCTTTTCCATTACACACAGAAGTAAGTGAGAGAATGATTCTTCACTCTCCAGCAGCAGTTAAATACCACTTCCACCTGATCACGTGCCTTCCAAGTCATCCAGGCTAGTTCATTGCAAAATGTAGGGGTGGTCATAATGTTTTGGCTCTTGAGTGTAATTCTTCAGTTAGTGATGCGTGCTGTTCTTTCAGTGACTGCAACATGAAATTTATTGTTACATTAGTGCTAATAAACTAAAATCTCTCCGACATAATGCCAGCCAGTTTTATTGGAAGTAGAGCTGATACAGTTATGGATATTGAGACGAATTCCCTATCGGAAAAATTAATTTGCAGGTTTAACCCTTTATCTACCGCATTATGATTTACTGCAGTTTTTTTTATATAATATTTTTTTAATCACTACATTGAAAATTAAGGGATATACATAAACAAAATATTCAACTTTGGGAAATTTAATCCATTAGAGCAGAGGTTCCCAAACTTTTTTGTCTCATAGACCCCTTACCATGTTTTTCGGTTTCGAGTAGACCTGCTTACCAAATATTGAAATTTTGCAAATCAAACGTCTTTTTGACTGCTGGTACTACTACTTACTTAAAAGGAATTAAAGTTCTAACTGTGTAGTGAAGTATAGCAACTAAGACTTAAGAAGCGCATGTTAATGAATTAAATTAAGATCAAAATAAATTGATTTAACACATAAAACAACTGTTACAAAAAAACTGTACAACGAACAAATGTTTTTAATGAGAGGGATGAATCTGGTACTTCAATAACAAATTTTCAATATTTAATATCAATCTAGTCAGATTTAACCCAAAATTTCCTTTGTTAGTAAGTGTCTAGTCCGCCCCCCCCCCTACTTCTTTTTTGTTTTTGAGATTAACAAACTCACTGAAACTCACTAGGAAAATCAATTAAAAACTTTCTCACGATATTCCATTATTCGCGACAAATAACAGGAATGTCCTTTTAAAGCCGAAATTGCTGACATCCATTTCTAAACTTTATTTCAAGATCTTTAGGGCCTATTCCGATAAGTTCCTATTCAATATGACTGTATGAATTCATTATCTACTGTCGCTTTTAATACTATAAAAAAAGCAATCTCAAATCTAGTTTCAAAATCTGAGTAAAGGGCATTTAAATGTTGAATGTAGGTTAAAATGTCCTGACAGATTGTCTGTGACAAATTGAGAAAATTCACGACGTCCAGTATTATACTTCTTTAATTTAATTCTGGAAACAAATGTCCTTGTCTTAATACAATTTATACTGTCACCTAGTAACCCCAAATTAGCCTCACTAAATTTAGTAAATAAATCAGTTTAATTGGTAAAATCTGGTTTCCATAACATCAATATTTTTTAATGATTAAAGTCACGATCTGGTTTAATGAGAGCTACTACTATAGACCCCCATTTACACCCCATGGACCCTCCAAATTACTTTTTCGCTGGGGTGGACGCCTTGCAGGTAGTCATAGACCCCCGGGGGTCTATATAGACCACTTTGGGAATCACTGCGTTAGAGCTAATTAATTAATTAACGATATTCAACTGTAAAATTAAATATATACACTACTCACTTAAAATGAATAGTCAAATCGTTTTCTAAGGTCTTCATTATCATAGAAAAAAAATAAGGCATATACCTTTTGGCAATAACTTCTTTTTCGGAACAAATATGACAGTCTTTGCAATCCGATCAGGATGTCAGCTGAAAACGCAATTTCTGCTATAAAACTATTCGTCTTCCCCGCTAAAATACTCATCATAGAACCCGTGCTGCCATATATCTTAGAAGAGTGAATTTAAAAGAATATTCCTGGTAAGTATCGTCAGAGTATTCGCAAAAATAGTTGTCCTATATAATTTTAAAGTGAGTGGTACTTATACATACCGTCAGTAGATAAAGGGTTAAGTCTTTTTAAGGTATCCGACTAGGTTCGGAGACCAATTTTTTAAAAATTGATTTTCAGAATAAATTTATTGTTTTAAAAAACATAAATAGGCTTAAAAAGTCAGAATTATTAAATAAATATCATGTATCACCCTTTGGTTTTGAAAAAAAAAATTTTGAAATTTTAGCAAAATTTATAAAGTTAAGAAAAACGCCATAAATAAAAATAAATTGCACATTTGAAATTTTAATTTAATTATTATATTTCTTGATCCCTCTGAAGTGTCACAAACCGCAGGATAAAAAATATTTTAAGAAATAAATATTTTATTAGCATTTATAAATTTGATGATAATGGGTTTTCATCAAAATTACTGCATGTTCTAAGCTAAAAATGGCTGTAAAATGTGATGAAATGTGTCTTAAAACCTGCGGTTTGTTACACTTTGAAGGGTCCATAACATATGTGTTATAAATTTTATTGAATTTGGTTGGGTTGTTTTGGAGGCATCCCGTTTTTCGTGCACAAATTATCGTAAAAATTTCATTTTTCCAAAAACGCATTAAAATTTTTTTTGTATAAGTTAGATAAAGTAAATTCTTAAACAACTTAAAAAACAAACACAGCTTAAAACAACTTTAAAAACTTTCTAGTTTTATGTGTGTTAGTCATTTTTTCTCAATAATTATATTTCTTTTTTTCCTAATAGCCCAAACATTATCAAACAACAAGCACCTAAAAAGCACTTTTTCAACCTAGTCGGATACCTTAAGGGTTATTGCTTTTTGGATTGGATTTTTCAGTTTCAAAAATAGTTCCATAATTAAGAGTAAACTGTTCCAACGTGTTTTAGAATATAATAGTTCCTTTTGTTCTGTTTCTAGTATATACCGAAAAATGGTATTCAAATTTGTGAATACCGGTCTAACAAAATTGTGCAAATGGCTCAAAATATCGGTATTTGATATCCCGGTATCTTAATGGTATTTATCCTTAATGATATCTTATTACATCTGGAGCTTTAAAAAAACGCATTATACCTACGATTTTTTTAAAAAATATGGTACTTAAGTACCAATAAGTACCTACAACCAGTGGCGGTGCTAGACCGCGCGTGGACGTCGGCGAAATTAGGGTTCGCGAGGCCTCCTTTTTTCCAAGTCAAGAAAACGTTAAATTACATAAAAAAGCCGAATTATAGTTAAACTAATGTATGAGTAAACGAGATTTATTGCTAATCAAATGATGACAAAAATTACACAAATAAAGTTTTTTACAATTAAAAATTTTAATTAAATTTAAAAATTTTTAAATAATTAAAAACTTTGCAAGGCCCCCTCAAGCGTGAGGCCGTTGGCGGTCGCCGACGTCTAACGCCGCCACTGCCTATAACATAAAATAAAATTTAGAACTTCGGCACTTCGCCACCATTAATAATGCTACGTGAATATTGAAGTGTTTTTCAAACAGGTTGTCGTGCCCCAGTCCTATCTTGGACTGGGTTCACATTGCCCGGCCCACCTGGTGTAGAAGGAAACATATCATCACCAACAAAAGCCATAACAATAATTATTTATTGAAGACAGACAAACACAATTAACAAGCACAAGTTCAATCTATAAATGGAAACCTTGGAGTGATTATCTAATACCTAGATTAATCCTGATACTCAAATCTAACATTCAACCCTAATATTCTCGTCTAAGTAATCTCAGCTATCAGAATTGACAAGGAGACGAACTCTTGCTAACCTCAGGTCGGTACTTAATTTGATTCCTTTAATGATTAATCTAATACTTTGCTATAATACTATCAAATATGCGTAAAGCTCGTTGAAGTGATCCGTAGACGATACTTACATTTAGTTTGGCAATTCCTTCTCTCTCTCCCTCTTACGAAATCTAGACTTTATATAGTCGAACTATAATTAGCATATGGACAAGTTCTACTTTGTAAACAACAACATTGAGTGGTAGCCTCACTTACTTCCGGTGTAATGTTAATCTATGGGAAAACATCGAAATTCAACTGAGTTTTTCAAAGTTCTATTGCAAGTTTTTGAAACTTTTTTTAAACGAAATGGAAAGAAGATGATCTGTAGATTTCGCATTCGGAATTTTATATTATTTCTTTCAGTATCTTTTCTAAAATACCTTTTTTAATTTCTTAACTTACTAGAGCAAGGTTGCCACAATTGCTTGCTTATCGCGTTTTTTGGCGATGTTTGGAATATGTAACTAGTGTAAGTGTACTAAGTAATTAGTGTTATTTTGCGTATTGGATTTTGTTTTATCGTTTATAATTTACGTTATCATATCATAAGATTTATTATAATAATTGTATTTGTCTATTTGAATCGTTTGTTTCTTTTTTGGTTACGAAAACAAATAGTAATTAAATACTTCGGAATTTTTTTTAATTATTTGTTTTTGTATAAATGTTATATTCATTAAGATATTGCATGTACTTGCCGCCATTTTTTTTCTACATATTACATTTTTTATAGTTATTGAATTAAATTTCTTCCATATTCATTTGAAGAAGAGTAATTATAAATATGTGTAAAATACTTTTTATTATTTATAATTCTTACTTTTTGACTAATTTAAGATTAACTAGTTATTTAATTTCTGATATGTATGTACGTATTCCATTTGGAACATCTACTGACAAAGTTTTCCATTGTCAATTTATTGAATTTGATGAAAATTACTGGAATTTGAAAAATCACTTCTTGTTCGCTTTTTACAAACATATGTTTTGCCAGAAATTTTAGATTAATTTCTGTGTTTTGTATATTTGGAAATTATTAGAAAATAACAAATCATGTTATTTTATCTATTTTCATATAAAATAACTTGTTCTTGAAAATATATTTTAATATTATATCCAGGTTTTTAGCATTGTTTATTATTTTATTTTACATTGTATGGAAATATTTGTTTGGCTTACATATGTTATATTTTTAAAAATATTTATTACTTAGCATATGTTTGAAAATGCTACTATCTTTGAACAATGTTTCAACTTCATGTATTGTATGGATTATGTATTTTAATAAATTTTTTATGTTATATGCAGTTCATTGTGCTGTAAAAATAAAAAATTCATCTTCATTAAATAATAAATCTTTTATCATTAATCAAAAACTTTCATGTTAACTAACTCTAATATTATGTAATTTTTAAGGATTTTTCTACAAATTTAAATTGTATTTTAAAACAGTCTATAGTATTCATATATATCATACTATTTTTAAAATTTATATGCAATTCAATCAGTGAAAAATATATTAAAGACAAAGGATAATTAAATTGAATTTCTAAAGACTGTTACGTCTTTTCTCTTATGTGATATTTTCACTTAATATTGTGTAATAATTACTATAAATTATAAATCAAATTTTTTTAAAACAAATTTCCTTAATTTGCATATTTTTCAATGGTTTTGAATCATTACTACATTATAGAATGAATATTGTTGCCTTTACTTTTAATATGTTGGAATCATGTCACAAAACAAGGAAAACTTGTATAATAATGTATGTTTATTGAAATGAAAAATTTAATTTAAATTCAAAGTTGCCTACAAGAATATTAAATTAAGAACTTATGGTAGCATTGTTATCAATCATAATGTATACACTTGTAAAGCAAAAAATACTTTCATATTAACCAATAATCTATGTACACTAGCAGTTATTTTCTAATATTTACATAAAGTTTGCTGTTTGTGAAAAAACATTTCAGAGTATTACTATTTGACGGATATCTAGATTAATATGATATTCATTATTTTATTTGGTTTACATGTAAGATAGAATTTTCAATTTAGATTTAAATAAATATTTTATGCAACAATATTTTTAAAAATATTTATTACTTTCCATTTTTAAAATGCTGCTAACAAATTCCAATGCACTTAAGAGATGCATTTAAAAAAGAAAATAACATGAAGTCTTTTTTAAAAAAAGGTTTCTTTTATAAAATTTAAACATCAGTAGAGAAAATAGTACATTATCAATAAGTAACTTGCAGTAAGCAAGAATTAACTGAGTAACACATGACAAATAATGAATTTAGCTCCTATAACAATACACGCATTGAGAAACTTTTAATAAGTTCAATACCCAATTTTCAAGAATTCTAGGTACAGCAACATTTAAAATAAAATATTAAAATGCATTTGGAAATCTAAGCAAATGTATGTTATAGACATTTTCAAATAAAATTATTTACATTAATCAGTATTCAAAATAACTTTATTCAAGAATATGAGAAACTTGATATTTACAACAACGGCAAATTTTAACTTTCAGCCCTGAATTTCTACATTATACAGGACGTTTCAATTATTGACGAATATGTCTTGATTTTGCAAGCCATGTTTACTGGGAAATAATTCAAGAATTTTTTCCAATTTTCACAACTTTCTAAGTTATTGGCCATCTGAGAATGACAATTGAGGAGAAAAAACAACTTATTGACTCGTTAAAAGATTTTATATTAAAATCTAAATTAAAGTAAACCCCCTTTCAGTAAATAGAAATGTTTTAATCATTTTTATTTTAATTAGTAAAGTACAGGTTTTAGTCAACCTTTGAATATAAAAATACCTTTAATGCTGGATTTCAGCTTCCAGCACTGGTCATTGTACATGCATAGCTAGGTGTATATTGTTTTTTCAAATTAATAAAAAGGATAACTTATCTTTATTCTTCAATTTACATACGAATTTCAATATTTTATGAGATTCATTGTTTTTAATTATTTTGAGGGTAACTGTATATTTTAAAAATAATTCTCCAATATATTCCATACCATTCTTATAATAGGGCATTTAAACTTTTGTGTTCTTTGAAACTGTCCAATTCTACTTGTTTGCATTCATCTGTTATATTTAAAATTAGCATTCTTTCAGATTAAGAGAAGTTTGCTCTCATGTTGCAGCATTTGTGACATTTACTGACAGATTTTTCATTGCTAAGTTATAGAATATGATGAAAATTATTGGAATTTCTAAACAATTCTTAATTTTTCAATAAATATGTTTTGCCATAAATTAAAAAAAAATTATTCTTAACTTATGCTTTAAAAAATTCATTCACAGGTATATTCTAATCCCAATATGTATATAATTTTGTACAGACAAAATTCCCCTACAAGGGGTTGTTAAAAGTAGAAATCGCTGCAAAGTAGCAAGTTTGGGTGGTTATTACGAGAAGCACATACTGGATAGTGTCAATAAACCAGCTCTCTGGTGCTGTTAAAGAGTTTTAATAGTATGCATGTAATTAAATTCATTAGTTTTGTAATGCTTGCCTTAGTCCTTTGAATTCTGTCAATGACGGATTCTTTCAAAAAGATTGAGAATGTGAATTTTACAAACTGGTTAATGAAAGTTTATATGTAAAATAGATTTCTAGATATAAAATAAAATTTTTAAAAATTTCAAAACATTTTTAAAAAATTTATTTGGCCATCTTCATAAAAAAAATAATACAAAGAAAAATACACTGTTAATTACAATAAATTGAGATTATCTAATGTTAACTTGCAACCATTTTGAACAGTACAATGAAATTAATTGCATGTATTGGAATAGTATATTTTTTTATTTGTAAGTATTTGAAATACAAACTGTTTATTTGCTGAGTTTGAATATCCACTTAACACCGTAGACCTTCCCTTTTTGTAGTGAGTAGCCTTCTGTAACCTTGGTCATTGGAAATTTTAAAAAATTGCTTATTTGCCATTATTTTGAACTGCACAGTGTTTATTTACAATTTAAGCTACATATTTTTCTATTTATAATTGTTTGAATTACATATTGTTCATTTGTAATTATTTGAATTACACAGTGCTTATTTTCATATACCTATAATACTAAAGAATTATTTGAAGAATTTTTAAATCAAATAGAGGCAATTATAAAATTAATTAACTAATGACATACACACAATTCAAATATATACATTCGTATTAATTTAAATTGTTAAATATTCCATTCTTTGAGTTAACTAAGATCAAAATAATTGTAACAATATAAAAAGCAAAATCTCTTGCATATTATCTTATATTTAATATAATACTAAGTAAAATTCCTGTTTAGAACATTTTTTTTATATTTTCAGAATTTAAAATATAAATTTTCCATAGTATTAAAGGAGATATCCTGTTAAAATTCCCCTTTAATAAAAATCAGGATACATAACTAATAAAAGAAGAACTGATTGAACTATTAGCAGATTCTGAGTTAAAATGAAGATATGAATTAGATGATCTTGAATTTTGGTTCAAAATTTACACAGAATATCTTCACATTTCAGCAAAAGCTGTAAAAGGACTTTAATGCAACATATTTATGTGAAATCTTTAATTTGTGTGAAAAGTCTTTAACACAAGTAAAAAAAAAACACTACACAGAAATAAATTGGGTGATTGACATAAAAAATACACACACACATTTACAAATAACAAATAGAACCCGATTGTAATTTTTTTTTTCCAAAACAACTTTGGTATCCAGCTTCAAACTCCATTGGATTGTCCTAATTCCTTCAATTTGTGGAAAAAATTTCTGCAAGAAAAATGATTTAAAAGTAAAATTTTCATAAATAAATATTTATCAGTCAAAAAATTCATAATGCAATTTAAATTTAGAATAAATTGAAAAGAAATCAATTGCTAATCTTCAGTTTAACAAATATGTAAGAATTAAATAAATATGTAAATTAACACAATTACTTGGATTACTTTAGTTATTAATAAAATTTGAACATACCAAATAAGTGAGCATTTTGTACTTGCCTACATTTCATGTGTAACATATTAGTTCATGAAGCTTGAAGAACCTTGATCCTCCATACAGGCGAATATTCACGAGACATAATCAGGATGCTCCGAGCTCTCTACAAAGCAGTTTAATTCCTATAATAATTGCCAATGCTTAATTCATGAGATCTATATTAATAATAGTTGACTATGTACAAGAGCAAAATAAATAGTTCACACAAAGGCTTAGTTAAAATTATCATTTCAATTAAAAAATCATCTCAATCATAAAACGATATATTATAAATCATAAAACAAAATATTACACTTATTTTTTAGCACAACTGATTCAATGTAACCTAGAAATTTTAAAATTAGTCTAACAAAACTAGTGTATCTAGATAACTTTTATTTCTATGTTACGTTATTACACCCACTATGCAACGCAAAAAACAATTGAATTCATACAACAAATATTCGTGTAACAGAAACAAGCTATTTTTTTAATTAACATTTTGTCAAGAAATACAAATATAAGTGATTGTGTAATTAATATAAATAAAAGCAGTCGAAAATTATTTCTGATTGTGTGTTGTGAAAACTGTCGCCAAAATTGCTGCCAAGGTTACCATAAATAAGAATCGAGCTATGTTTGTAAAAAATACACGGGATTATTTCGAAAAAGCACAACAAAATTTGAATAGTATCATTTAAACACAAACTTGTAATGAAATGCTTATTAAATAACACAGATTTAACTCTCGCTTACCAATTTTTCGGTTGCAAAGTAGTCTCCTATTGTAGCCATGTGGATAGACTCGTAGGACAGTGGTAAATTAAACGGTGATTTAAAAATTCGTAGAGGTTCTCAGAAAAAGATCCACATGTGGAACAAAGAGTGCAGAGTTTACTCTCTTTCATGTCGGTAATTTTAAAAGGCTAAAAATTCCGCTTAAGAAATGCAAGGAAAATTAAAATTACTTCTGCTTAAGTTTGTATACAAAACAATGTTATTTTGTTGAAACCGGAAGAAGTTGAGGGTTTTTAATGACCGCAGCGCCCCCATAGTAAGCTTTACGGTAGAACGATAGTGACAGATAAAAGGAACAAACAAGACCGGGCGTGTAATACGCAATTTCGTTGGCAGCACCTATTCCTATAATCTACAAACAAGGATGGGTTACTTTGATATTTTTGGCCTCTTTTTGAAAATCGCCAAGTTCATCGTTGGCTTAATTGAACCTACTAAAATCATTCTTGCTGTAGCACTCGTGCTGAAAGGTTCGTATATAAAATTCTACCGGGGAGATTTATTGATTAAGTATTTTATAACTTTGAATTATAATGTTTGATTGTTAAATTCTTTTGCAGTTTTTATATTGTATCAATTTCCTGTTAAGTTTTCCATCATTTTAACATATTTACTGATTTATGGAATTTCTAACTTATGTGAACAACTAAAAACTTTGATTCATAATTTTGAATTATTATTATTTTACTCTTTTTATATTTTATTTTATTTTGTGCTTTGATTTGATGTAATTAACATTTTCCGTTCATCGACTTTCTAGCTTCTGCCGTGTAAAAGCTCGATTCTCCGATCACGTGAATGTAAAAATTTTATGCTTTGATTATTTATAATGTTTTAATAATACGTTTTAAAATTTCCAGGTATTTACCATTGTAGTAGATTCATTATTTTTTTAGTTCCTGCTGGGTGATTGCCCCCTTGGCGGATCTCGTGAGTGTAAAACTTTTTCTTGTCGTTAAATCGAAAGTTCTATTGATTGTTATGAAAAATTAGCGTAAATATATGAGGTAAATTGTTTGGCTAAATTTTTAAATGATTGTGAGAATAATAATAGAAAATATAAATTTTCTGGAGGTGTTCTTGTAAAAGAAGGGTGCCCTGCTAGGATCCAACCAAAGGTAATAACACTATTCTTAATAAGAAAATACATTTATTTAATTAAAGTAAGAAAAAAATCATTATTGGAATGTATTATCTATTGCAAAAAATTTTATACGAATCACATGTAAAGATCTACACAATATGTTGAGATTTAACTTTCCCTTAACCTTTTCCATATCATGAGTGAAATTGTAGATTTAGATATTTAACACATTTGCTAACATGTGAAGCTTCCTAGACATATAAAAGAAAAACTAGTTGTATAGAAATATCAAAGATTCTATATTCCAATTATTAATGGAATATCTTCTTGGTAGAATCACTCTTTATAAAGACTATTAAGGGATCAGTATAATATATTTTTCAAAGCATAATCAAGCATTTCAACTGGTTTATAAAACTTGTATAGAGTTCATTAAAGCTAATCTTGAAGTGGGTATTGAAAAATCTTCAGTATTAGAATATGTATTCGGTTAATAGAAGTTTAATTGTACTTGACTAATAAGGAATGCTTTACTCTGTTGCTCATGTTATTACTAATAAATTAAATACAGGAAATATGTATTGTGTTTCAACATTCTGAGAGAAAGGGTGCCCAGTTAAAAATTAATTGCATTACGCCTTCAATGCACTTGGTAGAAATGATTAAATGATCTTGTTTTCCAATTTTGAAATGCGAAGGGAAATTTCTCTAGTAGCTCATTTGGAAGGAATAAGTTCAATCAGATGTAAACAAATAATGGAAAATTTTAAAATTGCATCGACTGATAAAAAGCCTGCTTTCAATAAATATTTTGATGATAATTATTGTAATTCAGCCTACTAATAGTATAAGTCACATCATCTACTTCTGTATGCCAATACTGATAAAAATATATATTGTTAATCTATTCACAATACATGAATGTCCAATTATTTTAAAATGAAAATTTAACTGTCAAGCAGATAGTTTGTTGAAAATACAGCATGACACATATTTAGCACATTATAGAATTTTAAATGGTACTCTCCCCAGTTTATATCCTCACAACCTATTTCCATTTTAAAATGAATTGAAGATTCCTGACAGATATTTATGACCAGGCAACAAATTCTTGGTTTGTAAAATCGCAGACTAATGGAGATGTATTTTATGTTGTTAAAAAGATTATGGTAGCATTTCAGAAAGAGGTTATGTGTGTGTGTGATCAATGCCATTACAGGTGTGTTAAATTATCATGTTCGGCTTGGTATACATGTGAATGTTCAGATAATCATGCACCATGTAAACATATTAAGTTCATTCTTAAATTGTTTGAGAGATTCCATGTTGTTGAAAAAGTTGAATATACTTTCCATATCTCAGATAGAAATTGTGGTGTGGGGTCTTCCGCCAAAGAAATATGTAATGACATAAGAAAAACCAGGAGACTGAACTTCTACTTGTAGTATTAAATTGTTTATTGCAAGGTAAAATAGTTCAGGAACAATTGTCTCAACATGCAATTCAGTAAAAGAAAGGTAAAAAGTAATTACTAAAGAATTATTTACCTGATCCTCTTGTACCTACCTCCCAATCAGCATTTAAACTAGCCGTAAATATTTAAGCCAACTATTGGGGATATAAAAAGGAAAGCTCTGGAATGTTCTTTTTTTAGTTGTCAAGAAAGAAAACATTCCAGCTCAGGCAAGTCAGTATTACTCAATTCAAAAGCTATTTGCAAAAAAAACTTAACTGTATCTTTAACACCTGATATATGCTTGTAGTGGAGTTGTTTTATGTTTTCCAAGACATTTAGCTATGTTTTTATGGGGTAAAGTTGTATATTTTTATATCAGATGAGGAGGTAAGTAATTATCAAAAATGACCAAATTTTTGTCACAAATGGCTTTATGACAGTATATTAGAAGTATATAATTTAAAAATCATGCAGGATAGAGATTCCATTGCAGTTGAATGTTACCACACAAATTTTGGAAAGTGACGGGAATATGGTAATTTTTTATATCATTCATTCTTAATAAAATTTTAGGCAAAAAAATTGATTTATACTTTTGGAACATACGAATTTAGAAATTACATGTATACTTTTTGCAGGTAAGTGTTTAATATAAAATATATAGAATCAGGTGATGTTAATGCTTGCTATCAATACAAGCAAAACTATATACTAAAGTAAGTAATATGTTTTAACTTATGTGTAAATAATTCTTAATAATAAATTAGTCATCATTTTGATAATATTTGTGCTGTTTGTTATACAGGAATAGACCTTGAAAATCTGCCTTGCCTATACAGGTATTTCATCCATATGTTACATTTCATGGGTGATGAGGAATGTGGTAGTGAAAGTAATGATATAATGTGATTGTCTTTTTTGTGGTATAGATGTACTAATAAGGATTTATTTATTTTTTTGTCCAGTAATGGACCAGTTTTTGATATACTATTTGTTTTATAAATACTTTAAATTGTTATAGTTTTTCAGGTTGCTTTATATGTGTTCTGTGTATCAACCAGATGAATGAAGTAAATATTCTTACATCTCTGAAAGTCTTGAACGACTTTTTGATCTTAAAAAGTGCTAGATGGGATTTTCAGCTGTGGTGACATATACATTATAATTGCATCACAGTTGTGAAAGACTTTCTAAAACATTAAAGATTGTGTAATGTAATTAACTAGTAAGTAATATTTATATGATGATAAATGCAATACAAGTTAATATTTTATTTAGTTTTAAAAGCAATCAATTGTCTACTTTTTTTAAGACTGTCAACAATATTAGTTACACAACATTTTTTAATACAGTAGGTATAATTCAAAACCATTTGAAAAATACAATGGTTTGTGCTGTAAAGTAGCTTAAAGGGTTGTCGTAGTCTCTCACTACCCCTATGATTATTAACTCCCCTTTGCATATTATCTAAATTCGGGTATGATGGATTCATAATTAACGACTACTTAATTAATAAACCAATAGTATTTATTAATCTCTCTCTCTCTCTTTCTCTTATTATAGAAATACACAAATATTAATCAAACTTTAAGAACAACAAATTACAGTGGAGTGCGATAAGAATTCAATTATGGACGACGGAACACTAACTGAAACTACGGAGAATAACGCACACAATCAAACTACGCATTTATATCTAATTTATGAAAATAACAGACCTGATATCTTTTTAAGGCAGGATTCTTTAATACTTGATGGATCTAAAGAGCGGCTTAAATCCTTGATATCTTCAGTTCCGTCCGAACCGAATTAATGAACCTTTTTCAATAATCTTCCTCCGGCGAACAAACTTCACTAGTTAAAATAATCTCTCAGAATCACCTTCTTAATCAACCTCGTAGTTATCTCCTCTATCAAACCACGTAGTTATCCTCTTCTCTTCATTTCATTTCTCCCTTTTATATCGTTTTCGAACTCGCTAAACCCGAAACTATCTTGTTTGCATAAGTCACACTTTTGGCTCTCGGCGGGGATTGGTTAAAATAAATAAAGTCTTTAAAGATGTGAGAGAAGGTTAGTGAAACGCGTAAGCACCCGTCACAACCCCCCTCCGAGAAAAAAAGCGTGACTTATTGAAGGTCTAAACGACCTTCAAGAACTCGCTTAATTTACCTAACATCTGAAAAACACTGAACCTGCACAAAATTTTAACTACTCTAGAATGCCTAAAAATACTGAACTTGTAGAAAGTTAACTCACGAACTTTATAATGCCTGAAAACACTGGATTTGCCGAAAATTTTAACTCTCTAAGTTAGAAACTTTAATTAAACTAGCACACAGAAATGATTACTCAAAGGGGGTACTCCACTCTAATTTATTGCTCTTGTACAAACATACAATCCCTACAGTGCATCCCATTCAGGCGAAGATCAGGGGAAAACCTTTCCAGGAAAAAACCCTGATCATGCACTTTACTTAAGTGCTAATAAATATAAAATTTTACATTAATATCTTCTCACGACATCATTTTCATCGCATCACTATGTTCAGGGACTGCTGCCCTGAAAGGAAACCTTGTCATTTTTTTCTAAAACATGACATTAAATGCACAGAACTTTTATACAACTTCCTTATTGACATAAAATATGGCATACATTATATTATATATATATATAGTTTCATAACAAAATAACCTTCATCTGGTTTCATTTTCAAAAATTCCCAATCAATCGTGCTGCGCTGTTAACGTTTTTTGTTAGTATTCCTAATTACGCCGCGCCCAGAAACCAGACATTACTTATACATCTTAATAATTACACACAAAAATATATACATTTTTTACATAGAATATATTACAACAAACAATACAAGTAATCTCACATATATAGCCTCGTCTTTAATGTGAAGCAAAACAATTGCAATTTAACAAATGTTTTTCCACAATTTGGAAAAAAATTAAATACAAAAGTTTTTTCAACCGATATGAAAATACACACAACGCAGCAACTTTTGTAGGTTAATTTTACAAAAAAAAAATAGACTAGCCCACATGGAAAATACTCCGAACTGTCTGTCAGAGGAAAAATAAACAAATTAGAATTATACAACCTGGCTAGTCTTTAGATCCAATCTGCATAGGCTTTGTCTCCAACCATGGCCTCTGTGCTGGATGACCTTGTCCTAGGGTTGTCCTCTCTGCGCTCCCACCTTCTGGGTCTCCTCTTCCATCGAGTCCGTTGAAGTTGATATGCTCCTGCTGAGGCGTTGTTTTCCTTTGTGAGAACTGGAACTTGGCTGTTGTCCACTTGACGTCGGCTCCGAAGATTGTATGGACAGCTCCTTTCCTGATGAGGTCTGTTGTACTTGAATCTGTGGGATGGTCCTGGAACTGCTCTTTCAGAACTATTTTCTTCCACCTTTCTATACCGCTTTCTGGAGGGACGAGAGGGCATTGACGAGGAAATCTTTCTCTTGTCTCGGGATACCTGGGCCTCTGGTCTCTTCTTCTTTTGTATATTATCTTTCCAAGAGTCTGGTCTTCCTCTTTTCTCTCTTTCAGTCCAATAGGGTCTTTTTTTCCTGAAATTATACACGCCACCCCCCGAAGAAACAGCAGATTCCGTCCGTCCACGTTTTTTTCTCACCTCCACTCCATCGCGTCTATTCGCAACTATATCTCTACTACCATTTAAATTTCCTAATTTCGATCCTCTACGACAACCCCCATCACTCTCCGATTGCACCAATCTCGACTGCCCATCATCCGACCTGACTGATGCCACTGCACCATGATCACTACTATTGTCACTTTCCGACTCGGCAACACTGTCTTCTCTTTGATGGTAAATTCTCACCTGGTCCACATTAACCGTTATTCTTTTACCAAATTTTAATATTACTAAATTATTATTATTTTTTACACTCAGAACTTTATATGGGCCCTCAAACTTTGGCATAAATTTACCTTTTATTTTCTTACTTGTCGAACTTAACGGGTGAGTTTGAACTAATACTAGATCATCAACTTTTACATTATTTTCACGCCTCTTTTTATTATAATATTTCGCCCACTTCTCTTGCTGGCGCTTTGTATGAATTCTAGCCTCCTCAAACAACCTTTCTATGTTCCCACAAACTAAATCTGATCCATCAGTTACCATAACTAAATTCTGAAAAGGGGTGATTAAATTTCGACCTAAAAATAATTCCGCCGGTGTTTTACCCGTTGTCTCATGTACTGCTGTCCTAATAGCATATCCGAACTCTTGCAGAAATTGATCCCAGTTAGTGTGATTATCCGCGACAAAACTCGAAATCATTTTTAAAAGAGTGCGATTAACTCTTTCTGTTTGATTAGCTTTTGGACGATATACCACAGTTTTAACGTGTTTTATGTTCAACCTGCGACATACTTGCTCAAAAACTTCGGATATCATTTGGGGGTCGTTGTCGGTGACTAATTTTACAGGAGCTCCATAACGCGCAATATAATTCTCAAAAAATGCATTGGCAATTGCTTTAGCCGAAGCTTTCCTTAAGGGAACTATTTCAACCCATTTAGAAAAATTATCTGTAATTACTAAAATAAATCTATAGCGTTCTGGACTAGTTGCAGGGTATGGGCCTAACAAATCTAAAGATACGATTTCATTCGGAAAATTCGTTACTATCGGAATTAATTGACCAGCTGGTAATCCGTTTTTATAATTGACTTTTTGGCATTGGTCGCAGGTTGCTACATATTTATAAATGTATTTCCTCATGTACGGGAAATAACACGCGTCTTTTAATTTTAAGTAGGTTTTCTTTTTGCCTAAATGGCCTGCCATCGGCGAGTCATGGAATTCTCGCATAACATCTTTACGTAATGTTTTAGGTATAAATACCCTTAATTCACCTAGTGTGGTTGTATATTTTGCATAATATAATATATATAATTATTATATATATATATATATATATATATATATATATATATCAATATTTTTCTAGTTATGTTTCTTAGAATCTGTTTTCTATCATTTAGCTTTGTGTGTAGTATAATTTTGTCTTATTATTTTTTTTCATTTTATTATACTATATATATATATATATATATATATATATATATATATATATATATATATATATATATATATATAAGAATATTGCTCTAAATGAAAATATGATTTAATTTTAGCTGTAAAAATTAAAAGCACTTTGTAACAATAATCCTCAAGTGTCTGTTTAGAAAAAATTTGCTAAACCTGATTCAAATGTTATAAGGATTAATAAAAATTTACTAAAAATTGCAAATAATCAAAAGTATATCAATAAACTAAAATATTTTACTCTTCTATTTTAAGTCTACAATATAGTTACAGTTCTACATTTGTTGTTCCAGTTTCACTTAATATTTTTAAAAATTTAATCTTAATTCTTATTTTATAAACATACCATATTTCTAATGTGAACTTGTATACAACAAATAAACAATGAAAACATATTTATATCTTAAAATTCAAACAAAAATTGAAAAAACATTGAAATTGCTCAGTAGTAAAGTTATAAACAATAAACGCACAATATTTATAATAGGTTATTAGATGCACACATACTGAAACACACTCTCAACACAGCATATCCAAAAAATACAATACATTGCACTTTTTTTTCTAATTATGTTGAAAGTAGCCAATAATTCATAGAGAGCCAAATATAGCAACCCCAAAACAGATGAATTTGAATTCCAAGGCTGTAAAAAGTAGGAATAGGTGCTGCCATCGAAATTGCGCATTACTTGTCCGGCCTTGTTTGTTCCTTTTATCTATCAGACTTCGGTAGAACTTGTCCATAACTATCTCGTGTTTTTCCCGAGGAGGTTGTGAAATAGAATAAATGCTGGCCCCAAAGTTACCCAAGAGGATTAGTTTGGACATTAACGCGGATAGACCCGTCACAAGGTTTTGAAATGAAAATAATTTAATCAAAAGAAACTGGGCAAGATTTTTTTCTCAAAATAATGTAATACTAAATAAAACTACAGGAAACTGCCTTTTAACAGATATACAACACTTACACTAAAAAGGAAAACGGGCATTGTTTATAAGCGTTGTAAAAGCATAAACACAAAAATCTCTCTTTCTCTCTCACTTCTTTCCTCTATTTTCTAAATTGTAAAGCTATTACTAAATTGAAAATTTTTAATTTTCCCAAATGCATATTGAATTTAAACATTCCTATGTCCTGAGTTATATTAACCATGTTAGATATTTTGGTAAAGCAACTTTCACAAAAATAGTTTTTGAGATGCTTTTGTTAAGCATCGATCTTCAGTATGCCGCCAGTGTCGCTGATAAGCAAAAAAAACTTTTTTATTGCGATATTGTCGGCTCTCCCACGAATTTCAGCATCAAACGAAGAATGTATGTAAAAAGTAGATATTAATGAACAATTGACGAATACATTGTGCACTAACATTTTAAATTATGCTATGCGTAAACTATGCTATCGAGAAATCTGGTCTTATTTTGATTTTTCAGTATTTATTTAAAATTCATCATATTTATTCGAAATTTTTTTTTGTTTTATTTTGAGAAATTCATAAAAATTTTTTTGCTTTATTGATAGAACTATATGCAGCCTCCCGCGTGCGGTGCACACCTGCCAGGATCGGCCCTGATTCAGGGATGTATTACAGGTGATAAAAGTTTTTTTTTTTTTTTGGAATCAAAAGATGAAAAGCGTACATTGAACTTACTGATGACGTTTGGTTCATGTGTTAAGATTTTGTTTTTAATTTAACACTTAATGAATTGAACTTAAAATTGCAAGGGAAAAATCAAGCACATTCGTAGAATTAATTGGATTTGTTAATGCTTTCAAAAACAAGTTAAAGCTAGTATCTTCTCAGTTGATGAAGAATGAATTAAAAAATTTCAATAATATTTATGATGAGTTGGTTAAAAATGGAGATACATTAAGCAAAAAGAAATATATTATGATGCAATAAAAAAACTGCTCTCTGAATTTGAGACTTTCAAGAATTTACTAGACTAGAACCAATAGCTGCATTTGTGTGTTACCCATTTGGCAATGCTGATATGGAAAATATAACTGAAAATATATGATATGTTCTCTTTATCTCTTGAGGGAAATGAAGTTTTCTCCTACAAAATGACGTAATTTTAAATGAAATTTTGGAATCTAATAGACGAAGTAAAGTATCCTAATTTTTTTAAAAAAGCTGCATTTCATTTAACAGTGTTTTTTTAACTCTACTTACCTGTGTGAATCTGCATTTTCGAAGATGAATACAATTAAGACAGTATATCATTCCCGTTTCATATAGGCGACCACTTAGAATCCAGTGCAAGATTAGCAGTTACGCCCGTATTCACCACTGACCTGACCACCGGTTAGAGGAAGGAAACCTGGGTTTCGCCGAAAGTGCTATTCACCATCCTAGGTTAATAACTTAACTCCGAGTCAGGTTAGGAAATTCTAACGCCGGTATTCACGGCTAACCTGACCCAGCGATGAAACCTGGGGTCAAGTAACCGGCAGTCAAGTTAAAACTAACCCTAGGTTAGAACTTCAATTCACGGCTCTTTTTCGACCTCAGGTTACTTGACCGCGGGTTTCGTAACCTGGGGTTACTGGTCGATTCTCATTGGTCGGAGTAAGCCCCGTGACTTCTATTTATTTTATTCGCTTCGCGCCGGCTTTCCTCGTGTTTAAACGTCGTGTTAATTTTAAAAATGAATCTTAGTAAAATTTATTTCACACAATTTGAAAAAGAGTTGGTGTTGGAGTTGATGAAGCCACACTTGCACATAATTGAGTGCAAGGAAACCAATGCGGTAAGTAGTTTGAAAAAAAGCGAAGCTTACACTGAAATAGCACGGCAGTTCAACGACACTGATGGAGTGGTGAATCCGCGAACACCACAACAAATCCGTCAATGTTATTTAAATTTAAAAAAGAGAATGAGCAAAAAAAGTGGCATTTTGCGACAGGAGAGAAGAACAGGTGGTGGTGAAGTACCCAAAGAAGCAGAATTGACGGACTTCGAGATGAGATTTTTGGAGGAGCCGATTCTGACGCTGCCACTGTATACGCCCTTTGACAGCGACAGTACGGAAATCGAAATTTCAAGTAAGTAAATTTTTCGAGTTACTACATATTTTAATTAAATCATAGTCGATAAAAAAATGAAAGCTATTCGTTAATGCTCCCTCCCCAGGGAAACTGTCTTACTAAAGTGATTTTATTCTGGTTTAAATGATTTACTGGAGAAGTATTTGTTCTTTAAAAAGCAAAATACTCTGTTTTGAAATTTTTCTTAATTTTCTTAAATCTACCCAGTAAATAGTATTATGTAACATTAACAAAAATCAATGTTGCTGTAGATGTTTAATTTGTCCAGTAGAGAGGAATTAAAAAAACGTTTCACTACTTGCACAAATAGCTATATCTAAAATGTGTAAATATTTTTCTTTGAAACAGAATCTCCATACACCCCCAGTACGTCAAATTCTGCTTCGTTGATTCCCCCTGTGTCTCTACAGAGCACCGACAAAATTACTGAATATGACTGCTCGTCAGATCCTTCAGTAAGTATATTTTACTATTCAAATTCATTAATATAAAATTTATTATAACTATCATGACAAATAACTTGGATAAAAATACTTGAGGTAATGAACTGTTCATACGAAAAGGTAAAGTAATGAATGTAATAGCTTTTTCTGGTTTTTGGTGATAACATTGCATGTTTTTTCCTTCCAACAATGGTGAATTTATCATTTGAGAATAAGTTTATGAATGCAATATAAAAAAAATAAACAAGTCATATTTTAATAGAAATTTGATGTAACTATGATTCAGGTACACTTTCTTCGAAATCTTTTTTGTATTAATATGCATTATAAACAACTTTTACATTTTGAGGAATGAATTTTTTCGGTATTAAACGTTCAAAGATTTCTGGGCAAAAATTTAAATAATTACAAAATTTTAAAATAACTTTTTTTTAAACGTCTATACCACTGCCACTCAATAGTAAACTTTTAATGTATTGAATCAAGACACAAAATAGATATTACCCATCTAAACTAAAATGAATTTTTATTTGAGTATGTAGATATACATAGCTTTTTTAAGATTTAAGAATTAGTTTGTGTTTCTATTAAACATGTAATTATTTATTTTACAGAATGCAGGAATGGACACGCCTAAACCTACGCCTAAAATAGTGAGACCATTGAAGGAGACATTATCAATGTTTCGCAAACGTGGCAAAAAAGCAACAGCTCCCTCCGCTGCTGCCAGAGCTGCAGCATGCATTGAAGATGAACATAGGTTGAACATAAAACACATGGAGGAGGAGCACAAACTGCGGATGGAGCTGCTGAGGGCCCAAATTGAAGTGCAAAACAGCTTATTGGCTACATTAAAAGATAAACATACAATAATTTTACAAAAAGTTGAATAAATATATATGAAAACAAAAACTTGTTATTTTTTTATTGAAATTGTGTTTTACATCAAAATGTTTAAAATTAACCAGAGAAAAAATTCGTGACAATAACATTTCTTTTGGCAAAACCACAGCTGGACAACGCGAGCTTATTTCAAAGCTTGGTGTTACATCATCATTTTCCAGCTCCAATTGTTGCACCAAAGCTTCTATCTGGGGATCTGCAGGTGGTTCAGGATCATCTACAATAGTACATTAAATTATAAATATAATTATTATGATTGGGAATAAGTTGAAACCATGTATTCTTATAAATATCAGCATGGTTCTTACTATTTAACCAAAACAAATAATAGTCAAATTATTTTTCTGGATGGAACTATGAAAATGCATTTTAAAATCTTGCTTTTCGATTAACGAGTTAATGAATAATTTTTTCCTAAATATATATACTTAAAATTTTTTATGAATCTCAAAAGTATGGATTTGATACTGTTTTAATTATATATAATTATAATATTTATACAAATATAAAAGAATCTTAAAATTTTAAAAGAACTTAGACCTTAAAATGCTTTGATTTTGGTCTTAAAACAGAGGACACTTTTCTGATGTCATTGATGTATTAACTATGATAATTTTACAATCATAAACAAAGTGCCACTGCCCCTTTTTAAACACATTTTCTTTTATTTTTTAAAATCAATTGAAAGTATTTGCCTGTAAAATTTCATGTTTTGGGAATCACAAACAAAATTTTTGTCTTGAGAACAGTATATCAAGAATACAGGTGTATTTTCTTCTCAATCTGTTTCACGTGTGTTCTTTTTAAAATATAAATGCTTCTGTTAAAAGGAAGAACATTTTTCAGCAGTATATTATCAAAAATTTTAAGTGTTCAACATTTTGGTCAAAAATTTTCAAATCAGTTAATATAACCTTTTGGTTTTTTTAAAATTAGGTTCAGTATGCAGAATATTATATTTATAATTTATGAGTATTTTTTAAATTAAGTAAATTTCATGCAAAATACATTTAACAATATGTACACAATGTGTAAATGTAAGCATTACACATATTAAAAGTTATTATATGTAAATTTATATACATTGAAAATTTTCAAAGACTTGACAAATAATTAAATTACAAAATATTCTTACCCAGACGTATACATAAGTTGTGAAGAACACAACAAGCAACAATTATAGCTGGAACTCTCTCTATGTTGCAGTTCAACCTTATTGATAAGCACGGAAATCTTCTCTTTAAGATTCCATACTTTCGTTCAATTGTGTTTCTTGTTAACACATGTGATTTATTATACCTGAAACAAAATAAAATTTAAATAAACTGTCTTGAAATATCCCAAACATGTAGTTTGTGTTTTTATTAAAATGTATTAGCAGTTATATGTTGAAGTGAAAACAAAAACGAGAGAACATATGCTGTCTACATTTTATGCAGATATTATTATCAAAGCCTAAGCATTTTAAGTTGTTCTTAAAAAAAAATATTAGCTTTGTACTATAATTGCAAGATATGTGAATCACTCCATTTTGTTTTATTTCAAAAGAGAGATGTGAATTGTGCTATTTTGCTGGTTTTTCAGATTATAAACTCTCAGTGAAAACAAATATAATTTTTTGCATGACTATTCATATAATTCATGGTAAAAACAGCTCGTTATTTCTTTCAATTATTTCTGTATTTATTATTCCCAATCCAAGAAAAAGATTACTTTCTTTTTAGTATATGGCAATTAAGGAAAATTTTACTTTTAAAATATTGAACTTATTGATAATATATTAAAACATGAATATCATGATTTAATGTTAATAGTTCACTTTTTTCTGGTTGTTTCGAACAGTATGTTTGATAATTATATTCATGGGATAAGGCTTAAGAAAACATCTTTAAATTAACCAAAATACCTTTATATACATACCTGACTTCAGCGAGAGTTCTTGGATTCCCAAAAGGTGTCAATAAATATTTTTCACATGCATAGCCTGTGTCGCCTAGCAGATGAAAATCTCTATACAGCTCATTTGTTTTCAATGACAGACATGCTGCACTGTTGTTGAAAACAGTGCTGTCATGAGCACTTCCTGGCCATCTAGCCACAACGTTCCTGATCACAAGATCAGCATCGATAATTGTCTGCACATTCAATGCGAAGTAGCTTTTTCGACAGCGAAACCTTTCCGCATCTTCACCACCTGGAGAAATTATTCGTACAAAGGTGCCATCCAAAGCTCCAATAACTTTTGGAAATCCAGCAATATTGAAGAATTTCCTTGACACCTGAATAAAAAAATTTGAATAGTCTACTTGTTATGATTTTAAACTAGTAAAATTACTGAATATATAATACATGGAATGAAGTAACTGTTTAGGTTTTTAACAAATAAAGATAAGAATATCCAAGGGTGATTGTAAACATTAAATAAATACCAAATGTGTAACATCTAACAGCAAATCATTATTCATAATATTCAAATATTACTTAAGATAATGCTGCCTTATAATTACTATTAATTTAAGAAATCTAGAAACCAAACTTAGCATCATATGTACATTAAGAAAAAGTCTTTAGATAGTGCTACCAAAGCATAGAAGCACATAATTAATATTAGAAAGTGTAAAATAAAAAGTATCTTACACATTTAAATCTCATTCGGTAAATGTATTATTGCTATTAGAAAGTCAGCTACTTACAAATTCAGAATCTCATTTATGTTACAAGCTAGTTTTACTGTACAGCCAAAATAATGATAATTACGTATTCTTTTTTGAATAACAATGCATATCTTCAATAAAAATTTCTTTTAATTTGAAATAATTAATGATAAGAAAAATAAATAATTATGAGATTTACATACCGTTTTGCATTCTTCTCTGTTGACTGGCAGGTGAATGAAATCAGGCAAGAGGGATGCTATGGCTTCACTCACTCTGTGAACTACTCGACATACAGTGGGCTGGCTGACATCGAACAAGTCAGCAATTGCTAACTGCATACATGCAACTGCGTAAAATCGTAGACCAATCAGAACTTGTTCCAATGGGCTTAGGGCATTATTACATGTAGTTTTGCTTTCTAATTTATGTTCAATTAGCAGAGTCAATTCCGCGACACTTTCTTTTGTCAATCGGAATCTTCTCTGAAACTCGTAATCATCCAATTCTTCGAAAAAACTACCTCTCACAACAAATTTCCTCTTTCTCCTGCTTTCCAGTTTTTCTAAGAAATCCAACTGGGCTACAGTAGAAAATTTTTGAATGGCATTCATCCTAAGCTCAAATAAAAACCAAACTTCTTCAAAACTCGCACAAAAATGTAAACAATCGAAAAATCGCTTACTGCGCATGCGCGGTTAAAACTAACCCGGCTGTGACCCAGGTTAGAATTTCCTAACCTGACTCGGAGTTAAGTTATTAACCTAGGAATGGTGAATAGCACTTTCGGCGAAACCCAGGTTTCCTTCCTCTAACCGGTGGTCAGGTCAGTGGTGAATACGGGCGTTACAAACTATAAATCCAGCTACATTCTGTCAGATAAGGACTCATTGTGGTCAATGCTAAAAATACTATGAAAAGCCGTTGGGGAGGGGTTTAAACAATTAGCCGCCTCTATGTACACTTTCCTTCTCCTTTGGCGGAAGAAACGTCCCAACATCTCAAACGGGTACTGTATCGTATTATGCAGAATTTGACCCCTAATTTAAAACGACCCTTTTCTATTGTTTAAGCAAAAGCTGCTCGCCGGATCCCTTTTCTTTCTCTGATAAGGATCTGACCGTTCCATCCCTTCACTGTACGCATTTGCCTTCCGACAAACAACGATCTTTCCAGCATCGACGTAAAAATTAAAACAAAATTTGCGTACTTGCTATGGAAAGATATTTAAATTTATGTGTTCCACAACCCACAATTTTCTGAAAAAAGTTATTGCATATTTAAAAATATTATACAAATATCAAAAACTCAGAATTGGATTTTAAAAATATTTTAATACTAAATGCTGAAAATTATACTAACAGTGAAATTTTGAATGTAAAAAAAGAATGTTTAAGAAATCCCCCTTTTTTCTTTACAAAACAAAAATACGTTTTAATCAATACGATTTAGACTTTTTCAGAGATCATAGCCAATCTTCAAAAAATCCTAGCATTAGATTTAGATTTGGTTATAGACCAGAGCCAATAAAAATATGATTAATTGCATTTGGTTAATTTAAGAACTTAAAATAAGAATATTATTTTTTTAAAAATTAATTTTATTGGTAAATTTTTTTATTGCAGAACATCATCTATGGTATTAAATATAGCATAACACATTCAATTCTGTATTCCTGTCCTTTTAAAAAGTAAAATCATTTTTAGGATTTAAGAAGAAAGTCAAATCTCTCTCTCTCTCTTCCCTTCAAAAAGCCCTTATCTAGTGATTAACATAATTAGTTGGAATTTATTAACATTATATTCTATTGTTTACTATTCCGGGGTTCAATGAAATAATTTTATACTCGTTAGAACAATGGTTTGCAAAGCTAAATAGTTTTCTAATGGAAAATGCACCTTTTTCCGTTTGCGGAAATAATATCTATAATAAAAGAGAAGAAGCAACTTTTCGATAGATCATAAGATTCGACATTAAAATCTAAGGTTGCGCAAGAACAGCTCCTAAATTTAAGGTTGCAAATTCATGCAAAATACGCGGGATTTGTTTCGCAGTGTAAACATTTTAATGCCCTTCAGAACTATGAATTTAAATGGAAAAACATTTCTGAATATATCTGTGGGAAAAGAAGAACAAAATATAAGAAAAAAAAATGAAACACTGAGAATATGAAATGCGATTGCAGATGATTTCAATAGATCTAGACTTTAACAGTTTGTATAACAAGCACATATTCTAGTTACTGAATATAACACATGAGTAAGTGTTACTTAGATCACAAATTAATATTATTAGTGAGTATAAATTATATTAAAAAATCACAGTAAAATATTTGATGAAAAATACAGTACTTTTTTTTAAAATTGTCTTTACATAAAGTAACATGTTGATCTACTTCAAAATATTATTTTTTTTATAATTGCATTCTTTATAGTATTTGTGTGTGTGTGGAATAGAGCTCCCTGAAAATACCTTATAGTTCTAAGGATTACGTGAGTTTAAAAAGCTTGAATACCACTGTGGCACATAAACTGGGTCGCTAACTGGTATTATCCTAACTTGTACAGAATACCACCCGTTTCACGTTATAATTAGCAATTGCAGAGTTTCACATGATAGACCTTTGCTAAAATCAAAATTCAAAACACAACTCAGCTGCGGCTCTTTAAAAAACAATAAAAGATACAAAAAATATTTTAATATATAATAAAAATTAATGTTCTAATTAAACATATAGAATTATTCCTCAAAATGCAGCTTTTTATACCCAGGAGTATATTACAGAAACCTTTCATGAAATGCAATTTCCTAGTTTATAAAAGAGATAGTTGAAAAAAAATGCAAATGATTACATTTAAGACATTAGATAATAAGTATTATGAAAGGTTGTAGATTTCCCTTGAATATATATGGCCTGATTTGAAAATACCAAATAGTATCATATTTTAATTGCGTGACTTTTTTCAAATATTTTTTTTCATATTTGTTACTTCACTAAAGATTTAGAAATTTGCAGTGCTTTTATCTTATCACAATACAAAGTGTGCGCAGTTATTAAGACACACACACGCATTCCAATGGTGAAGTGAATAACAAAATGAACGACATCGAACACTTTGTTGACAGTTTGATGCTAAAAAAGCCAATGCAAAGAAAAATATTAGATTATTTTCCAAAAACTCAATAAATGTTTTGTTTTTCAAAAAACTTTAAAATTTTGTATTAAATTTAATTTAGTTCTTGTAAATGTTTTTGTTTCACTGATTTTTATGAAATACATGCATATACATTCTATGTAGATAAATAAGCTCTAATAAACTTATTTTTGTTGATATGTTTTATTTATTTATTTATTTATTTGCAGTATCTCTTAACACGAAATTCTTTTAACGAAATTCTTCAAAAAAATATTTCAGTCTCTTCAGTTTCGTGTTAAGTGATTTTCACTATATATGTAATAAATCATTTGTTTTTTGCTGGACTCTTCAAAACATATGTTCCCAAGCTTTTTTGTCTCATAGACCCCTTGCCATGTTTTTCAGTGGGCAATGTTTGGGATAGACCCCTGCTTAATTAATATTGAGTTTTTGCAAATTTATCAACTTAACTGTCTTTTTGACAGCTGGTACTACTACCCCTACTTTAAAATAATTAAATTTATATCTGTAATGAGTATAGCGTTTAAAATTTAAAAATCACTGTGAATTAATTAAATTAAAAGTCCATTAATAAATAAAACTGTTAAATAAAATAACTGAACAATAAACAAATGATTTTAATGGGAGGATCTGGTGGTACAATATCAAATTTTCAACATTTGGTATCAATTTTGTCAGATTTAACCTTAAATCTCCTCTGTTAGTAGTGTCCAATTTTTTGTTTTTGTTTTTTAGTTTTGGAGATAGGCAACTGCGCTGAAACTCCTTCACACTAGGAAAAGCAATTTAAAATTTCCTCGTGATATTCTATAGTTCGGGACTAATAACAGGTTTCACTTTTTAAAGCCAAAATTCCTGACATCTGTTTCTAAACTTTAAGACCTTCGTTAGAGGTCATAACGATCAGTCCTTATTGTAATGTGACATTTTTTCTTCAATGTGACCATATGAATCCATTGCCGATTATGGTATTACCATAGTTAAAGCATTCTCACACCTGGTTTCAAAATCTGAATTAAAGGCATCTAACTGTTGAACGTAGGTTAATATGTCCTTACAGATTGTCTGTGTCCAATTGATAAAATTCGGAATCTCAAGTATTATCCTTAGCTGATCTGGAGAGAAATGCTGAAATAGTTCTTGTTTTAATAAAATTCATGGTCCCCTACTAAGTACAAACTAACATCATTAAATTTAGTAAATAAATCTGTTAAACGGGTAAAATTTGGTTTCCACTTGATTAAATTTTCTTTTAAAATTAAAGTCACGTTCTTGTTTTATGAGATCCACAATCACAGACCCTCCCTTATACCTCAATGGACCCCCAAATCATTGTTTTTCTGACGTGGAACCCTTGCAGGTCGTCATAGACCCTTGGGGGTCTATATAAACCACTCTGGGAATCACCGCTTTAAAACAAAAGTTTAAAAAGTGCCCTTATATTACTCGAGTGATTTTACTAAAATTATATTTAGATTCTTTTTACCTATTTACACTTTATAATATTGTAGCTGCCGCTTGCGTCATTACTTGGGATAACCAAAAGTAATTAATAGAATCTCGGGGTAAATTAATATATTTAATGATACAAGATAGCACAGTTACAAAGAACAGACACTTAGACAATTACAAGACAAACATTTAGAGAAAATAAGTGAAAATAAGTAAAGTTTACATAGTCCAGGATTGGACATCGAAAATGGGGACACACGCTTGTCCAGATCCAAACTCTCTCTGACGATACTACAGTGTTTCGTACAGTCACACTTCCGGTCCAAGACAATACTGTAATGGCGGCACCTATATTTCGGTCTTGGAACTATACCGTGCGTTACAGACTCCCCCTCTGGTTCCGTTGACGTCACGGCTCGGAAACAGGAGGTACTCTTTTTTTTGGGCGTCCTCTTTTCCTTAGAGGAGCCACAAATCCAGTGTTCCTTTCCATTTCAGGCTCTTGGTAGTCCTTTAAGGCAGAAATATGATAAGTTCCAAATACTTGGTCAGGGTTGGCTGGGTCGGCAATCTCATATGTTACTGGTGATCTCAAGGTGAGGATGAGGTAAGGACCTTCTCTCTTGGGCACGAATTTCCTACTCCTGTTGTTACGGCTTATGGGATGAATGGTCACCCAAACTTTGTCACCAGGTTTATAATATTTTCTTCGTCGTCGTCGATCGAAGTTTTCCTTTTGATAATCCTGTTTCTGCTCAACTCTATCTTTGACATCCAAGATGGAATTGGCAAACCTTTTGAGGTACGGAGTGATTTCCGGTACAAAGTTATCATTATCAATAACTTGTCGAATATCATGCCTGATATCGTCCGATGTTCTCAACTGTCTTCCAAATTGTAAGTACGCAGCCGTGTGCCCTGTAGTGTCGCATACTGAAGTATTCATTGCGAAACGAATTAGAGGTAACTTATCCTCCCAAGCCGAATGCTCCTCCCCCACCAGAATCGCTAGTCTAGGCTTCAAGTCACGATTTTTACGTCCCGATGGGTTCGCTTGCGGGTGGTAGAAGGGGATGAGGTCTTGCGTAATATCTAGCAAGTCACAAGTTAGCTGCATGACAGTACTTATGAACTGTGGCCCGTTGTCACTTATTAGTCTTCGTGGAAGACCATATCTTAGGAATACTTCTTCAATTAGTGTTTTGGCACAATTTTCAGCAGTGGCTTCAGCAAGAGCAAAGAGTTCTACCCATTTGGTACTTGTATCTTCAACAATAAAGATCCACTTCTTGCCAGTGGGAGTTTCCGGAAGAGGGCCAAAGAGATCGATGGCCAGAGTCTCGAACCTTTGGGCGTAGGCGGGTGTTCTCAAGAGTCCTGCTGGTTTTTGGCTTGTTGGTTTATAGCGATTGCATTCAGGACAAGTCTTGATGTAATCTGAGATGAACTTTTTCATACCTCGAAAATAATATCTGGATGCAATCTTTTTGTAAGTGTTCTCTACACCATAATGACCGGCTGTCGGGGCGTCGTGGTACTCTTGAAGGATTCTTTCTCGTTCTTGTGTAGGAACTACAAGTTGAGCTTCTTCTTCTTCACTCTTAGGTGAATACCTATATAAGATACACTGGTTCATTAAGTATCCACGACCGGTGTAGTTGGCAAAGTTTTCATCTTTGTCCATGCTCTCAAAGCAGTCAATAATTTTCCTCAGTTCTTCGTCCTCTAGCTGTCCCTTTCGAATATCACTGGACTTCCTGGATGGCATGTCAACAGTGATGGCACACACATCAGAGGCTGCGCCTTTAGTGTACGATGGTCTTGACAGCATGTCAGCTACTACGTTAGCTTTTCCTGGGGTATAATCAATCTTCAGGTTGAAGGATTGAATTTTCAAGGCCCATCTTGCCAGACGGCCAGAAGGTGACTTTATACTTAACAGCCATTTAAGAGGTTGATGATCTGACGCGAGGAAGATTTGCTGATTTTCTACGAAGCCTCTAAACTTCTCTAAAGCCCACACTACCGCCAAGGCTTCCCGCTCGGTTGTAGAGTAGTTTCGCTCTGCTGGGATCATCAGACGACTTGCATATTCGATGACATGTTCATCGGCGCCACTTCCTTGGAAAAGGACTGCTCCCAAGGCATAATTACTTGCGTCGGTGCGGATGGTGAAAGGTTTTGATCCGTCAGCTTGCTTCAGTATAGGAGAAGTCATTAGGCGCATCTTCAACGTCTCAAAGGATTCTTGTTGCTCAGGACCCCAGTGCCACTCCACTTTCTTCTTAGTGAGGCTACTAAGCGGGCGTGCTATGTCAGCAAAGTTAGGGACATATCGACGAAACCAAGAGCAGCTTTGTAGTAAAGATTGGACTTCTTTCACATTGGTAGGGGCTGGAATTTTTTGAATAGCAGAGATCTTCTCTTGGTCAGCTTCAATTCCATCCTTCGTTATCCAGAATCCCAGATATTTCACACGGTCACAGGCAAAGCGACATTTATCTCGGTTTGCATGAAGTTTAAAGATAGAGAGTCTTTCAAAAACTTTTTCGAGATCTTCCAGATGTTTGTCAAATGTTTCTGAAAGGACAATGATGTCATCTAGATAATAAAGTGCGAAAACATTTTTCAAGCCACTTCGAAACTTGTCAATTAATCTTTGAAAGGTGGCCGGAGCATTCTGTAGGCCGAAGGGCATACGTAAATAGCGGTAAGTTTCAAAAGGACAAATGAAAGCAGTTTTGTCCTGGTCAACATCAGCAACCTTTACTTGATGGTAGCCTGATTGCAAATCAATTGTTGACATGTAGGATGTCGGTGTAGCTTCATTCAATAGATCATCCATTCGTGGTAAGGGGTAGGTATCCACTTTCGTAACAGAGTTCAACTTCCTGTAGTCGACACAGAGACGTACTTTCCCATTTGGTTTAGGAACAAGTACCACAGGTGCGGCGTAGGGAGACTCGCATTCTTCAATTATATTTTGCTTCAGCAGTTCTTCGATCTGTTCCTTCAAAATCCCTTTCTTGATAGGATTGATCCTGTAGGGAGACGTTGCTATTGGGGGGTGATCACCCGTGTCAATACGGTGCTCGATAAATGGTGTGGGCTCTCCCCCTGGTTGGAAGCATGTCTCATTTTTGTCCAGGAGTTTGAGTTTTCTTGCCTGTTCTCGAGATAGATGTTTAGCCTCATCCTCTCGAAGGTCGAACGCACTGATTTTCAAATCTTTTAAAGTCTTTTTGAAGAATATGTACTGTTTCCGAGGATTTTCGGAAAAATGCCATTTTCCACCCTGGACGTCAAGAGCGATTCCAGCTGCATTGAGAAAATCCAGTCCTAACAAAGTCTTATTCCCTTTTGCTTCAGGTAATACTAGAAATTCTGTTGGAATAACTTTGCCCTCAATATACAGGTCGACGACAGTTCTCAGAGCTGTAATGGTCTGCCGAATTCCATCAGCCATCATAAAGGAAATCACCTTGTTCGTAAAGGTGATACCGTGCTCTTGTAGGAATTTAAATAGCTTCTCACCTGCAATGGTATGGGAAGCACCAGTATCAGCACATACAGCAATCTTTTCACCAAAAATTTTGAGAACAATCACACTTGAGGGATACAAGTCTGAGTTCAAGTTGAATAACGTCATACAGTTCACTTCTGTTCCTATTTCATTTGTTCTCGTGCAGGTAGGGCACTTTGATTTGACGACTCCAGGAGTCCCACATCCGTAACACTGTATGGGCTTTCTTCCTTCAGTTCTAGAACTTGGGAATCTAGGCACTGTTCTAGAGGGTCCTGGGGAGTGGTTATCATGGTATCCTCCAACAGGTTGACTTTTCTTTATTGGAAAGGGTTTCCTGAATTCTTCTTTCTTCTTGAAAGTCTGATTTGAATTATTTTTCATTACAGGCCTTAGGCTGTCATATGCGTCCAACTTCTCAGCCAATTCCAAAGGATCGTTCAAATCAGCCCAAATATCCAGAAAGTGTTCGTTGATATTTGCTGGAGTTTTTCTTTTTATTTGATCAGCAACTATTAGACTTTTAAGTTGATCAAACGTGGTTATCTTCAATTCTTTGATCCAACCTTCAAAATAAGAATTCAATTCGAAGTAAAAGTCTCGCCATGTTGCATCCGAGTTTTTCTTCTGTTGGGAGAAGTACTGCCTAAACTTATCTCCTGTAACTCGAAATCTTTTGAGAAGCATTCCTTTTACCTTTTCATAGTTTTGAGCATCATTTTCATCTTCTCTTGCGATGAGCTGAGCTATATCAGGTGGCAATGAGCCAATCAGGTATGCAGTCCAAGTTTTTTCAGGAATGTTCAAGAACTTCGCTTGACGTTCAAAAATTGTCAAGTATAGACCCATTTCATCTTCTTTTGAGTTGAATCTCGGAATAATTCTATTTAACTCAAGCTTCGGGTTTTCTAACTGTTGGCTTACAACAGGTGCTTGTGACAGCTTCTGCATTTCAAGTTGAATTCTCAACTTTTCCAGTTCGAATTCTCTTTCTTGTTGTTGGGCCACAGCCACAGCTTTCTGTTTATCCTCCAGTTCCATAGCTTTTTGTTTTTCTGTTGTTGTACGTTCTTCTACAATGACGTTGAGCACATCTTTGACGAATTCCTCATCATATCCATCACTATTGGTTATGAGATCTTTTAGTTCAATAATTTTGAGATTGTCCGACAGAGCCAGACCCAATTCTGTTGCCAACATCCTTAAATCCTCTTTTCTGGACCTTCCCAAAAAAGCCATTTTTTGTCGTTTTTTAGTCTATTTCAAATTTCGCTAATTAATGTTCAATTAAAGTTAATGAATTAAAGTTCATTCAAAACTATCAATTCTGAGATCTGGAAATATTATAGTGAAACAATATTTATGCAATCTGAAAATTTCTGTTACATATAAAAAAGATACTCTATACTATAATGTACACTAGCTGAATGACAATAAAATTCTCTAATTTCAAAATGTGATAATTAATTTACAAATCATTATTAATGATATTAAAATAAAACAAATTCTTCAATATCAACTATCTTCTAATTTAGTACATCAAAACCAAAATAATAATATTTATATAATACTTATTATTAATCAAAAGGAGTTTCAGCAGTTAACATGAAATGGATTAATAAAAACAATTCAAATACGTTTAAATAGAAATACCGTTCATAATTTAATTCATTCACTGAAGTTATCAATAGTACAAACTTGTTTACACTTAGTAGAAGTACTTGAAAATATTTTCCAAAAATTTTAAATAAAAACAGAAATGTAAATACTTTATCAATAACATACAAGGTATCAAATGTTATATAGTAATACTTCGTAATCAATCATATACTTTCAAAAGAATTATTTTTATGTTAGGCATAAAAAGAACAGAAAAAAAATTATTATAAGAATTGCAATAATTTCTTGATAACAAAACCACATACGTGTTATTAGCATAAAATTCTTAATTAGAAAGAAAATATGCTCCCATAAATAATTAACCTTCAAATAGCTTTAATCAGATCAACCGATAGAATGAAAATTTCGTTTTCAAAAGATTAGGAAAACTGACAAATGAATATGAACTTTAAATTCAATTATGTTATTTTCCTGTAACACACAATATATACTACGAATAATAATAATAATCTTATACACACACACAATAACAGAGCCTGGTAATTTAGAATAAACAACACTTATCTGTTAACAGGTTTTCTAGATGAAAATATTCATTCGCAGGGTGCGAGAGAATCCTTTTATTGTCGGGATAACAAACACTTCCACCCCTAAGGCTGTGGGGAAAAAAAGCGAGAGAGAGCTGGGGTCGGGCCGACGTTTAGGCGCCAATTGTAGCTGCCGCTTGCGTCATTACTTGGGATAACCAAAAGTAATTAATAGAATCTCGGGGTAAATTAATATATTTAATGATACAAGATAGCACAGTTACAAAGAAACAGGCACTTAGACAATTACAAGACAACATTTAGAGAAAATAAGTGAAAATAAGTAAGTTTACATAGTCCAGGATTGGACATCGAAAATGGGGACACACGCTTGTCCAGATCCAAACTCTCTCTGACGATACTACAGTGTTTCGTACAGTCACACTTCCGGTCCAAGACAATACTGTAATGGCGGCACCTATATTTAGGTCTTGGAACTATACCGTGCGTTACAACATA